>JAKCPI010004310.1:0-10055 GCA_023213315.1 Euborellia annulipes | reverse complement strand
CTTCCCATACACTTTCTATGGGGAAAAATCGTAACTTCATTAGGGTGGCACAAATTTTCTATTTTTTTTTTAGTCTCGAATGAAAATATGTTCGTTTATCATGTTTTAAGAGATCCCTCCAAAGATGACTTGAAAAAAAAAATTTTAAACTCTCAAAATTTTTAAAAATTTCCAAATACGTCAAAAATCGATTTTTTCTTTTTTTTTTTAAATTTTTTCACGTTACGGTAGAATTTTATAGACGAAAAAGAAAATAGGTTTCTCAAATTTTCAACTTAAAATATTAATTTTTAAAAGGTCGCTCAAAATGCTTAAATTTGTCAATACATTGCTTACGATGATTTTTCGAGCGACTTAAATATTCATATTATAGATTTAATACATTTTTTTCTTTTAATTAGTAAGATAATCGACGAAAATACACAACGAATTGAACAAAAAATCAAACAGAATACTGAAAAAATATATCATTACTATATAAATTTTTTATAACTTGCTATTTCGTAAATTAAGGTTACAGACACTATTGATAATATTTTCTCAAATATCTTACTAATTAAAAGAAAAAAATGTTTTAAAACTTTAATATGAATATTTAAAGGTCGCTAGAAAACGTCGAAAGAAATGCAATGACAAATTAAAAAGATTTTGAGCTACCTTTAAAAGTTATAGGGAAATAATTTTCCTGTAATCACTTAAAATTCCTTTTTGAGCATATGTACTCGTACATGTAAAAAATTACGATTTTAAAAATTATTCAAACAGAGCGTGTTAGACGGACATATACCGGTATGTAGCTGTTAAAATGAAAGTTAAAAACTCATATGATTCATTCATGTCATTCACTCTTCTCCAGCAAGCAAGCAAGCAAGCACTTTCTGGCATTTATCAAGTTAGGGAGAGCTGAGGGCTTTTAATTGGCGCCGGATAAGCAGCAAGCAAGCCCTGGCCAGGAAATAAATCAATTATCCGGCGAGACAATGATAACGCGATTAGCTCCCGGTTGAGGGGAACTGAAAGTGCCACCGACCGGACCGACCGACCCTGCAAAATAATTCACAAAAATCGACATTCTCACTTTCTCTAGATGCTTTTTTTTTAATCATGTGTAGATATATTAGCAACGGAAAGGGTTCATTTCTTTTTAAGAACTAGCATCTCATTGGGGAATGTATTTTCTAATTATGGGAAAACTTATACACTCGGAAAATCCAATCTAAGAAGAAAGAAATTGTCGGGATAGTTACAAAAAAAAAATTCTACCTCCTGCCCGCTATGTTCTGGGTAATTATTTTCAGAACAAACGAGACCAGGCAGCTTGGAATATTGCAGTAATATTGCAGGAACTTTAAATTTGAAGGGAATAATGCAGGAACAATGCAGCAACATTGCTGCAATATTCCTATGTTCGCCTCTTTGTAACTTACAGGAATATTGCCTGGAATATTGTGGCAATATTACAAGAATATTGCAAGTATTTCAGCAATATTACGGGGATATTGTGAGTAATTCAGCAATATTACGGAGATATTGTGCGTATTGCAGCAATATTACGGCGATATTGTGAGTATTTCAGCAATAATACGGGGACATTGTGAGTATTTCAGCAATATTGCGGGATATATGAGTATTGCAGCATATTACTGGGATATTGTGAGTATTGTAGCAATATTATGGGGATAATGTGAGTATTTCAGCAATATTACGGGATATGTGAGTATTGCAAAATATTACGGCAATATTGTGAGTATTTCAGCAACAATACGGGGACATTGTGAGTATTTGAGCAATATTACGGGATATGTGAGTATTGCAGCATATTGCTGGGATATTGTGAGTATTGCAGCAATAATGAAAAAATATATTAAATATTATGTATATTAAATATTAAATTATATAAAAATAAATATTTATATTTAAATAAAGGGGAATTGTATAAAATATTAGGGAATGTGATAAATATGAAAACGGGGATATTGTGAGTATTGTAGCAATATTACGGAGATATTGTGCGTATTGCAGCAATATTACGGCGATATTGTGAGTATTTCAGCAATAATACGGGGGGACATTGTGAGTATTTCAGCAATATTGCGGGATATATGAGTATTGCAGCATATTACTGGGATATTGTGAGTATTGTAGCAATATTATGGGGATAATGTGGAGTATTTCAGCAATATTACGGGATATGTGAGTATTGCAAAATATTACGGCAATATTGTGAGTATTTCAGCAATAATACGGGGACATTGTGAGTATTTGAGCAATATTACGGGATATGTGAGTATTGCAGCATATTGCTGGGATATTGTGAGTATTGCAGCAATAATACGGGGGGATATTGTGAGTATTTCAGCAATATTACGGAGATATTGTGCGTATTGCAGCAATCCTAAATTTTTTTTTTATTAAAATTATTAATTATTTTATTTTCATTTTTCTAAATTTTAATTTATTTTTTAAGGAAAAAGGATAAAAATATATTTTAAAATTTATATTTGGTTTAATATAGAAAAAAAAAATTGTTAAAAAAAAATAATTTCTATTAAATATAGAAAGTCACACAGATTATATAAATGAGAGAAGGGAGAGAAAAATGATTGGAAGATTTGAGGTTAAAATTAATTTATAAATTAAATTAATTAATAAAAATTACGGCGATATTGTGAGTATTTCAGCAATAATACGGGGACATTCGTGAGTATTTCAGCAATATTGCGGGATATATGAGTATTGCAGCATATACACTGGGATATTATGAGTACCTTGTAGCAATATTATGGGGATAATGTGAGTATTTCAGCAATATTCCTCACGGATATGTGAGTATTGCAAAATATTACGGCAATATTGAGAAAGTATTTCAGCAATAATACGGGGACATTGTGAGTATTTGAGCAATATTACGGGATATGTGAGTATTGCAGCATATTGTTGGGATATTGTGAGTATTGCAGCAATAATACGGGGATATTGTGAGTATTGCAGCAATATTACCTGAATATTCCATCCAGAATCGAGAATCGGTTGTTTTAAGATCTTTTTCGGCATCTAAGGCCATTTAGACCTCATTGGTAGCCAATAAATCTAGTAAACGAACTTGGGACCTAAGACAAGAGAATGTCTTCTCTGAGCCCGCGGATCTCTGCTTCTATAAATTTTTTTCTAATAAAAATAATTGGATCAACGAAATTCACTGATTGAAATTTGGGGACGATAATAAATCAATTATTTTTTAAAATATATATTCCCATTTTATCCTCAAAATTGTTTGAAGCACACTTTACTGTTGTACTTCAATAGGAAAGATAGAGTCAAACAAAATATATGTTTATAAATTTATCATCTTGGATTCTACTATAGGGTGCGACACAAAAATCTGGTTTAACAAGAACAAAACTCAAATCCCCTATTAAAAACTATACGAACAGTCACACCAGATTATATAACATGAGAGAATCGGGAGATGCAAAAAATGATTTTGGAAGATTTTGCAGGTTCAGACAAATTAATTTATGTAACCTAGAATTAATTGAATTGCAAACTAAGAGAATTGAGGGGAGTTTGATGAAACTATATATAAATAATAGCGGAGTATCCGTTGGTCTGTGTGTTTGTCACGCTCTATTTAGACAACTTCGGTAATTTCGAAATCCAAATTTTATATGTTATATATAACTTGCGAATTAAGAGGAAAATTAGTTTCATCCCGAAATTCCTATAACTTTCGGAGTTACTAATTGCTGAAGCTATGATTTCTCCCATATAGGGAATGTAAAGGAGAGGAAGAACATTTATGTATTCTTTGCATTTATGTATTCTATGAATAGTTAATCATCTTGATTCTAATATCAAAATAAAAAATCTGATGTAAAAATAGAAAACAAAAAAAATTATAAAAAAAACTCAACTTTCAATTAAAAACTAAAACAACCAGACACACCAGATTTTTTCCAAGTACTTATTATATAGGCGAAACTTATTTTGTTTATAGTCAGTTCTTTTTTTTTCTCTTGATTAAACATCTAAAAACTGTAAATTTAATAGGAATATGAACAAACAAAAAAAAAAACGAGATGCAATTTTCTCTTTGCTTTATGACATTTTTTAATGTTTTAGAACCCCCTCAGGTAATAAATTTACTTTCAATGAAATCTCACATATAATTTCCCTCCCTTATTTAAAATTAATTATATTTTATTCATTTACTCGTGGTGGTAAAGAATAAAACCACAGGGTGGAATAATTTCCAAGTGATTAATTAATTGATAAAAATTATCCTCGTGAGAGGGCGGGATTTTTTTCCCCTCCCCTCTAAATTGAATTTTTTAAGGCAGGTATTTTATTCGATTCTCCCCCCGTATTTCCCTTGTTTCTAATGTTGCTAGCAACTGCAAGGGGTGCGGAGATGCACACACTCCCGAGTGGACCATTGATATCCTCAAGGAGGGAACTGTCACGCGCTAGGGAAAACAAACGGCTCTTTTACGAGTAATACTTTGGGATAAATCCACTCCTTTGTGGGGAGGAAGTTTATAAAAAATATATATATATACCTATAATTCTCAATTATCTTCTAAATCCATATTACAAGAATATATATTTTCATTTTAAGTAATGAATGATTAATTGCATTTTATACAATAAAGTTTACGTTGTATTGTAATAGTCAAATTCGATATTTTGACGTTTTAGATCTCCGTAATTCCAAAAAATTTGGTGTGGTTACTCATGTTTTTCCCGATAAGTGGGCGTAGTGTGTCATAACAAGTATGCCCAAAATATTAAGTAATTCAAAAATTTGCCAAGAGATGTCAGAATGGTAGCTAATAATATTTTCATTGATCTTTTAAAAATAAATACTTTATAAATGTTATTATATATTATGTATCTTTTATAAAAGCATAAAAATATATAAATATAGGCTATTAGGGGATCAGCTGTTAGACTAGCCTGCCATCTATTGCAAGAATGCTGAACTAATTTGACAGTTGATTTTTAAATAAATCATCTAAGTTTATTTTAAAAATTTCTTAATTAATATGTGATTAATAATAACAATAAATTCATTTTTAAATTTTAAAAAAAATTAAAGATTATTGGGACTGATTGTTTTTTTGTATTTGCTTGATAACAAAAAAATTAATTTCCTTTATTTTTTAATAAGTCATTAAAGAAATTATAGCTCGATGTTCCAATAATCTCTTATGAATTTAATTCATTAAAGAAAAAAAACTCCTTATAATAGTCTAGTTTTTTTTTTTTTTTTTTAAGTACGTTTAGACGTCGCACCTGAACCCCCTTAATATATAAATAGTTAGTCGACAGATTAACTCACAGAAGATTTAGTTCATATTACCAGAAAAAAAAAGGTGAAAAACTTACCACTTGAAATGTTTATTGAAAAGAAGAGAGGATAATTTGAACAATGTGGGAACATTAATCTTTGACCGTTTGCAATGCGTTGTTGGCCTTCCTTCTCGAATTTCCTTTTCTTCATTTTGTCCCTCTCACTTCATCTGCAGTATGTAATAAAAGCCTGTAATAATGAAAAAATGTGGAAAATTTAATAAAAAGAAAATCTTCTAAATTACTATGAATGATACGAAACTTTTTTTTTTTTTTTTTAATTAAGAGATATATATTAAAAGTAGTATAGGTTATTTCATAATAAAAGTTATTATTGGTTTATAATAAAAACTAGCAGCTCCGCCCGCCTGCAGCGGACCATTGTCTTTTCTTAATCAAGTTCCGCAATATTTCAGTCAACTCGATTCATGTAATAAAGATACACAAGCCGCGACACGCCCTGGACCCCCATCAGCTGGCTCGGGCCCGCCTGCGGCGGACCCTCGCCTTTTGTTTTAAATTAAGAAAAGAAAATTTTTTTTTTTTTTCTTTTTAAAACATTCACGCTTTTTTTCTCATTCACACTCACACTCACACACATTCACACAGTCTTTTCGGCAGCTCTGGCCATATAAGACATTTACGATAACCGTTATTTATGAATTTATATATATTAGGGTCCAGGCATTTTATTTAAGCCATCTGGTATCCAGATGGCTTAAATAAAATCATCGGACTGCCTGGGGTCCGAACCCGCGACGTTTGGTATATGAGGTTAGCACGCTAACCTCTACACCACGCCCCGTGGGCGAAAAGAAAATTATTATTATTCCATTCCAATTCAGTGCCTGCTTGAGGATTTGTTTACATTCATGGAATACACAAATGAAAAGAATACATAAATATTTCTCTATACATTTCCTATGGGAGAAATCGTAACTTTAAGAATTAATAACTCAAAAAGTTATAGTAATTTCGGGATGAAAATGATTTTCCTGTAATCCCGAGAAGGTCCTCTTTATGCATATAAAAATTTCATTTCAAAATTCCAACGGCAAGTTGCCTAAACGGAGCGTGACAGACAGACGAACATTAGCGAATTATATATATCTAATCTCTCCACTAGATGTTCTTTTATTTATTTAATATATTTGTCTGCTTATAGGGTGATTCAAAAAGCCAATCGGTTATAGATTTTCCTCTTTCTTTCTTATTTTTGTTACAGTGATCTTATATAGAAATTTTTTTTCGGGGGGGGGGGGCCCAAACTCAAAAGTTTTTCTGCGGAAAATTTTTTTTCACACGAAATTTTTTGCGGAACATTTTTTCTTTTGCGGAATCAAAGTTTTCCACCCTGCGGAAAAATTTGTTGCATTTTTTTAGGCATTTGTAGTCTCAGGATTTTGTTAAGGGAAGGAGGGCGGGGAGTGTAGAAGAAGACAAAAGGCAGTGGCGCATTCATTAGAGGAGGGTATTAAACGATATTCAAATTACCTTTGATAAATAACTATTGTATGATTAAAATCATAATATTAATATTTTTTTCTGTCCAAAAGAAAAATAATTTTTTTTATTTAATAAATCTTTTTTTTTTTTTTAGTTGGAATATAGGACTCTGAATTTGTACAGAAAAGATGATCAAAAATACAAAAATACAGAAAAGTTCTCAAATTCGTCCCTATATCCCTCAAAAGGAACACTCTAGCCATATTTGGCAGTCCTTTATGCAGAATCCATGAGAAATACTCCAAACCCCAAATTCCCAAAAGGTTTAAATATAAATTATTACCCCTTTATTTACATTCCTTTCGAATTTATAAAAAAAAAAAAAATTATTTTTTTAAGTTCATTTTTATTTTTATCAAAGATTAAAAGTAAATATATTTATAAGTTATACATTTTTTTTTTTTTATTTTTGTTATATTTTATTTATTAATATTATAAATTTTTCATCACAAGGCGATCTTTGAAATTCGATAAATAAATTACAATTTTTTTTGGAAATCATTCAATTCGTTTTACACTTTTTACAAAAGAAATTAAAAAAAATAAATATGAATTAAATAACTTAAAAAAAAAAATAAAAATTGGCGTCAAAATTGAACCAAGATGATCAAAAAGATTTTTCTCACTGCATAAAAGAGAAAATTTGGCATTTACTGGGACGTACTTTTTCTAATACTTGACTTTTAGATAAAAATACGATGATTATTTCGTTGAAAAAAAAAATCAAAAATACAGAAAAGTTCTCAAATTTGTCCCATTTCCCTCAAAATGTACACTCTGGCCATATTTTTCACTCTAGAGGTTGTCATCATATCATTATTTTTTTCGAAAATCAAAAAAAGGGTGTAGATAATTTAAAAAGCTTCAATTTAAAAAAAAAATTGAGGTCGATAGCTTCAAAATTGTGGGAGAACTTCTCAAAATTAGCACACACCCCGAGACACGCACCTTAAATAAAAGGATCTCCACTCACCGTTTGTGATTGCAACGTTTTATGGCTGGGGAGATTTACTCAGGTTCGTATAAGCCTTAATATTTAATTTTTTGAAATTCAAAATTTTTTAAGCATGAAGGAATTGAGCTATGAGACTGAAATGTTATATTTAAGTTAAACACCCCCGGGACCGTGAAAATAAGCTTTTAATCAAAATCGGCCAAAAAGTACTAGTATTTTACTGATGTAGTTTTTCAGTTTTTTTCGATTTTCTCAAAATGAAAGGGCTTTTACCATTCTTCAGGCCCGCCCGAGCCCGCCGGAATTTTTTCAAATCCGCCCATTCCCGCCCGAGATTTAGTGAATGAATGAACGAATGTCTAGCAATTTTTAAATAAAATTTCATTTGCATGCCCGTCGAAATAAAATACTCAATTTTAAAAAGTTTGTATTCTTTGACATTTTTCCGAAAACTGAATAGTTTTTGAAATAATCACAGAAGAAAACGACATTTTTCGTAAAAGCAAAGAAAAATCAAAACAAAATCATACAGGTGTCATTAAAAAATATGTAAATATAAACAAATTCGCTGAGAAAATTACTGGATGCAAGAAATTTGCCCGCCGAAGGCGGGCAATTGCTCGCCGAAGGCGAGCAAGGGGGTCCAGGGGCGGAGCCCCCTGGAAAATCGGCGCCCTAGTTGAGCTTCGCCCCCCGCCCTCAAAGGCTGGTTACGCCGCTGAGCGCTACCCAAATAACCAAGATAAGGTTCAAATCCTCAGTCAACAAAACAAAAGTTTCTTTCTGTTGGCCTGTGCAATCAATAAAATGAGTCAAAAAAGTTTTATTTATTTTCATTTTAAACAAAATAGCATAGTTAGATTTATTTATTTTTTTTATTTTTTATAAAATAACCACTACTTTATCAACTTCGAGCTTGTTATTCTTGTTATTTTATGAAACAAGTAAAAAATCTATGTTCTTTTGTTTAAGGGGGAACGGGAGCGTTGCGTGTCATAAAAAGTATGCCCAAAATATCAAGTAATTCAAACATTTGCCAAGAGATGCTGAATGGTAGCTAATAATATTTAATGCATTTGGTTGATTTTCATTGATCTTTTAACACTAAATACCTTTATAAAAGTTATTATTATATATTATGTATCTTTTATAAAAGCATAAAAATATATATAAATATAGGCCAGATATAGGCCATTAGCCGATCGGCTTGTTAGACTAGTCTGCCATCTATTGCAAGAATGTTGAACTAATTTGACAGATTAATTTTAAATAAATCATCTAAGCTTATTTTAAACATTTCTTAATTAATATGTGATTAATAATAACAATAAATCCATTTTTAAATTTAAAAAGTTAATGACATGGGGACAGATTGTTTTTTTGTATTTGTTTGATTAACAAATAAACTCAGGTGTGACTGTACCGCACACAACTTTCTCTTACCTCGGTAATCGAAAGTTGTGTACTGTGCTTGTCACACCAGATTTTTTGTGTCGACATGTATTTAGTTTCCGACAGTACGGTACAATTGAATTCAAGATGTAAAATTTATAAGTATGGGAAAATATTTATATTTTGTTACCATGGCAACCATTTCTCCTATCTTTTCTATGGAGTACAAGAGTAAAGTGGTCTTCAGAAGATTTCAATCACAAAATGAGAATATACATTTTAAAGAGAATCTAAAAATAATTGATTTTTGAATTTAAAAAAAATCGTTGGAGCAAATTTTGAGAAAATCGAAAAAAACTGAAAAAGTGCATCAGTAAAGTACTAGTACTTTTTGGCCGATTTTGTTCAAAAGCTTCGTGTCACGTCCCATGGGGGGTCCTAACTTAAATATAAAATTTCAACTTCCTAGCTCTTTCGTTCCTTGAGATATTTTGTTCACAGACACACACACACACCAGACAGACCATGTCGCGAAAAACCACTTTTTTGGATTCAGGGGACCTCAAACACGTGAAGATCCATCAAAAATCTCGACATCGAATTTTTGACATGAACCAATACTTTCTCTCTCATATATATTAACATATATACAGAGGTAAGAGAAAGTAAAAAATTAACCTCCCTTTAATTTTTTTTAAACATTCTCACTAACAACACTATTCACACAGTCTTTTTCGGCAACTCAGGCCATTTAAGACTTGATGACGATAACCGTTATGAACATATATTATTTGGGGTCCAGGCATTCTTATTTAAGCCAATACTTGATATCCAATTGGCTTAAATATTT
>JAKCPI010004306.1:0-15070 GCA_023213315.1 Euborellia annulipes | reverse complement strand
TTTATAAGAGTAAATTATATGCTGGCGCTATCTATTTGTAGAAAATTCAAACAAATTCAAATTTATTGTCTTTTAAAAAATACAATGCTGCCATCTTTTATGAAAAATATATACTAAGGATTATTAGAAATAGGTTCGTTTATATTCGGAGCATTTCGGAAATATTCGGGTAGGTGGCGACCGCCGAATCCATTTATAAAGAAGGATATATTCTGGGATTAATTAGTATCTCACCGACTGCCGGTGAGTGATTTTAAGTGGGGGTATATCACTTTTGTATCAATTATTTTTCATTAAAAAAAAAAATTCTTAGCTTTTAATAGGGAACAGGAATTCTATAATTATTATAAATACATGATATTATTTTCATTTTGAATGAATCATTGAATCTTAATAGGGAATTGGAGGTCTTTGATTGCTATGGGAGCATGAATTGTATGAGGAGATGTTGCTTCGTTGACGGACAGCATCCCACCCCACCATCCCAATTTAGATACTTTTCTTATATAGAGATTTAATTACCCGAAGCAATCGTCGCCACATACCGAAAATACCCGAAGACTTCCGGATGTTTAATTCATCGGAAGTCTTCGGGTATTTTCGGTATGTGGCGACGATTGCTTCGGGTAATTAAATCTCTATATAAGAAAAGTATCTAAATTGGGATGGTGGGTGGGATGCTGTCCGTCAACGAAGCAACATCTCCTCATACAATTCATGCTCCCATAGCAATCAAAGACCTCCAATTCCCTATTAAGATTCAATGATTCATTCAAAATGAAAATAATATCATGTATTTATAATAATTATAGAATTCCTGTTCCCTATTAAAAGCTAAGAATTTTTTTTTTTTTAATGAAAAATAATTGATACAAAAGTGATATACCCCCACTTAAAATCACTCACCGGCAGTCGGTGAGATACTAATTAATCCCAGAATATATCCTTCTTTATAAATGGATTCGGCGGTCGCCACCTACCCGAATATTTCCGAAATGCTCCGAATATAATCGAACCTATTTCTAATAATCCTTAGTATATATTTTTCATAAAAGATGGCAGCATTGTATTTTTTAAAAGACAATAAATTTGAATTTGTTTGAATTTTCTACAAATAGATAGCGCCAGCATATAATTTACTCTTATAAATTAGACTTTTCAATAATTTCAATTAATATTTTCATTTACTTTTGTTTTTTTAGTATTATAATAATAAAATCTATACTTACTATTATTTAGAAAGCCAAAGTCTAGTTGTAAAGCAGTGACTCCGAAACTACTGGATCGATTTTCATGGAGTTTTTTTTAATCGGTAGAGAATTTTCCGGGGGAGATTTTAGGCTATCATGATATCCAATTAGGGGTAGGAAACTCCCCTTATTAGAGGTTCACAAATCTCTCAGGGTAACAGGTTTTAACTCGCTTTACGAAAAATAATGTATATTAATCAATTCTTTAAAATGAAAATTAAAACTCTTCCTCCCCCTAAAATTCGAAAAAGTTTTTTCCTAACTAACCCCCCGCCCCCGTAAAATTATTATTTTTTTTTTTATCTTTCACTCGATTTTAATAAAATTTAAAATGACGCTTCTCTAGGGCGTAAATAATTGAAAAATGGTTTTCCAGAGCCATATTGGCCCTCCAGAGGGGGACGTCCCCCCCTAAAATTTATCTTTCACTTAATTTAAATAAAATTTAAAATGACGCTTCTCTAAGGGGTAAATAATTGAAAAAATGGTTATTCCACAGCTATATTGGCCCCGCCAGGGGGGACGTCCCCTTTAAAATTTATCTTCACTCAATTTTATTAAAATTAAAAATGACGCTTCTCTAGGGCATAAATAATTGAAAAATGGTTTTCCAGAGCTCTATTGGCCCCGCCAGGCGAGGACGTCCCCCCTAAAATTTATTTTTCACTCGATTTTAATAAAATTTAAAATTACGCTTCTCTAGGGTGTAAATAATTGAAAAATGGTTTTCCAGAGCTTTATTGGCCCCGCCAGGGAGGACGTCCCCCCTAAAATTTATTTTTCACTCGATTTTAATAAAATTTAAAATTACGCTTCTCTAGGGTGTAAATAATTGAAAAATGGTTTTCCAGAGCTTTATTGGCCCCGCCAGGGAGGACGTCCCCCCTAAAATATATCTTTCACTTAATTTTAATAAAAATTTAAAATGACGCATTTCTAGGATGTAAATAATTGAAAAATGGTTTTCCAGAGCTTTATTGGCCCCGCTAGGGGGGATGTCCCCCCTAAAATTTATCTTTCACTCACTTTTAATAAAATTTAAAATGACGCTTCTATAGGGTGTAAATAATTGAAAAAATGGTATTCCGGACCTCAGAATGTTCTTTTGGCCCCGCGATGGAGGGGAAATCCCCCTGGCGGGGCCAATTGTACTTTCTGATTTCTGGAATACTATTTTACAATTATTTACCGTCATTTTATATCCGGACCTCAGAAAGTTTAATTAGTCCTCTAGGGGGGACGTCCCTCCTAAAATTTATCTTTAACTCAATTTTATTGAAATTTAAAATGACGCTTCTCTAGGGTGTAAATAATTGAAAAAATGGTATTCCGGACCTCAGAATGTTCTTTTAGCCTCGCGATGGAGTGAAATCCCCCTTTGTGGGGCCAATTGAACTTTCTGAGTTCTGGAATACCATTTTACAATTATTTACCGTCATTTTAAATTTTATTAATGACTGCTTGTCACACCAGATTTTTTGTGTCGACATGTATTTAGTTTCCGACAGTAGGCGTAAAATTTATAAGTATGGGAAAATATTTATATTTTGTTACCATAGAAACATTTTCTTACTCTTTCCTCTGAAGTACAAGAGTAAAGTCTTCTTCAGAAGATTTCAATGGCAAAATGAGAATATACATTTTAAAGAGCATCTAAAAAATAATTGATTTTTGAATTTTAATCTAAATCGTAATAACCCCTATTTATATCAATAATAAACATCAATTGCTTTTTTTTTCGAATATAAATGTTGAATTAGGGTCTCTTTTGCTTGTGCCACTCTTTAAAATGTTTACAGAACTATTGGTTGGGAAACGCTTTTCTATAATCAAGATGAACATTGACTTAGAATTAAATAAAAAAATTATTTATTGTTTGTTTTTTTTTTAATTTATCAATATCCCACTTTGTTGCATATTTTAATGAAATGCATTTATAATTCAATATTTTTTGACACCTTATTAATGAATTCAATTGCTATTTTCCCTCCTCTGCCCGGTGGATAAATTATATCACTCTATGTATGCGGATAATATTTAATATTAACGCGGATTAAACTCGTAATTTTTATATTTACTTTTTCATTTTCACCATTTTATCCATATTGGGTGTGTGGTAGACGAGTGAGCGCGAAGGGCTGTGGGGGACCCTAATATACACACAACATATCGACATATGTTCGGTCCATTATTAATCAGCTTTTCAATAATTGAATCACCAATGCGCTTTAATCTCAATTCAGTTTTGGACTTTTATCGGCTTCGATATAAAAGTGTCTGTCTATAGGTTAATTTATAATTAATAATAGTTATATTAATATAAGCCTTTAATGGATTCTAATTGTTTCTCCATTTAATAATTGAATAATTCGAGTTTGGTTTTTAGGTCAATATTAAATTAGCCACGTTGCCTTTGTAGTAAATATTTGTTAAATCAAATATTGAATCCATTAAGGGGTAGCTGGATAGGTCCTTGAAGGGGACAGGGATACTCTAAAATAAAAAATAAAATGAACAGCCAGCGTGAAATGGGAAATAATTCATTTCACTGAAATCATGATTTCAACGAAAATATGGATTTTCTAAATTCGAAAGTAATTTTTAAAAAGTGTTCATGTGTAGGCATGTGTGTGTGTATGTGTGTGTGTGTGTGTGGTGCTTCTCCACATTATATAGAGTACAATAGATATTATCTTATATAACGTTTATCGTCAGTCTTAAATGACCTATGTTGCCGAAAAGACTGTGTGAATGGGAAAAAAGTGTGAGTGTTTAAAAAAAATGTGTTGGAGGCCCTCGGGCTTGGCGTAGTTGGTAGCGCGCCTGCCTTGTATATCAAGGGTCGAAGGTTCGGATCCCAGGCAGTCCGATGATTTTATTAGAGCCATTTGGATACTAAATGGCTTAAATAAGAATGCCTGGACCCCCCAATATATATATTTTCATAATAACGGTTATCGTTTAAAGTTATCGGTTATCGTTTAAAGTTGCCTCAGTTGCCCAAAAGACTGTGGGTATATGTGTGTGTGAATGGGAAAAAAGTGTGAATGTGTTAGAGGAAACTAAATATATGTCGACACAAAATGTCTGGTGTGACAAGCACAGAACCCAACTTTCTCTTACCTGAGGTAAGGTATGAATTTAAAAAACTTGTATTTCATTGTTAACGTTGATTGTAAAAAGCCCTAAGCGAGCAAGTTACTCACTCTTAATTTATATAGCTCAAATAAATATTCTATAATTTACAATGAATAATGATAATTATGGACAATATAACAAATTTAGCTCAGGGACTCACATCTTGTGGGTACGTGGATGGCGACCACGAGCTGCCCAAGCTGGGACTGGCATTACTTCTGTTCTTTGCATGTCAGTCTCTTCCCTTCTATATTTTCAACAGGCGTCAGACCGTGCGACGGGCCGGCCTGTACTATTCCTTCACGGTCGCAAAAACCCATGAATGACAAAAACCGCCGACTCCGCACTGCGGGAATAATCAGGCGAAGAAAGAAGAAGATAAAAAATTGACGAAAAAGCTCAATTCAACGAAACAAGTATTATTATTGCAAATGAATACATTTTGAACAATACAGTATAAAATTTAAATATAAAATTCCTGAACAAATAAATATTTGGCACCACCAGATTTTTATAAAATACAAGGTTTTTTTTTTATATTTTTTTATTAATAGAACTGAATTCTTGATGTAAGAAGGGCTTTAAAGGGCATGTAGTTAGAAGTAAATGGCAAAAGTGAACTATAGAAGGTCAATGAACCTCCATTTCTCTATCTTCTCTGATTATTTTAATATATTATATCAAACTAAAAAAAAAAAAAAACTAAAATATCTAATGGTCCAATAACTCTTTTAAAATCAGGTATTCTTTATTAAGTATTTATACGTTTGATATTATATATTGTTTGTGAGGAACAAAGGAGTATTAGGGAACTGGGTCCTTTGTGCTGGCTATTATCCATGTTGCTTAGACAATTCCTTGGTCTATATTGAAATAGCCACCTGTTTCAGTTTATTAATACTGTAGATGATAAAACAGAGAGGTTCCAGTCATAGTCTGAGATAGAGGAATAGAGGGTCAAGTCAACAAGCAAAACAATATAAGTGAATTAAGATTTGTTTTGTTTTTATAGTAATGTGGTTTGATTCATTTTAACTGTTAAACTTCAATATTTTCAGTCTCCACTTTAAAATACTGTTAACAAAAAGTTTCTCCCAACAACATCATCATTTTCTTGCAGCATCTCTACTATTTTTTTTATTTATTAGTGTCAATTCCAGGAGGGGAGTTTTAATAATGAAGTAGAAAAGGCGAGGGTCCGCCGCAGGGCGAAGCCCCCGTGTCTAAATTCAAAGACGGGCTCCACGGGTTCTCATAATGAAGAAAAGGCGAGGGTCCGCCACAGACGGGCCCGAGCCAGCTGAAGGGGGGTCCAGGGGGGCGACGCGGCCAGTACTTATAAATTTTACATCTGAATTCAAATGTTCCGTACTGTCGGGAACTAAATATATGTCGACACAAAAAATCTGGTGTGGCAAGCACAGAACGCAACTTTCGATTAGCGAAGGTAAGAGAAAGTTGTGTGCTGTTCACCACAGATTTTTATATTTGGGTTGTCTACCTTTTAGTCACTTAATCACACAACCTGTATCAGGGTGTAATATGAGAGTAAGAGCCACCCTACTTAAAACACTTTTTACTTAATACTCTCTAATTAGGTATTCACTCTATTTTATATATTTAAACTCAAGATTTATCTAAAAGTAATTTAAACTTCTTTTTTTTTTTTGCTATTCTTGTTTCGTTTTTAATTTTGCACAAGTCAGAAAAGCATTTGCTGTCAAACAAATAGTGAAATTTATTACACTGTTTATTACTGAGAGGCGTTGTTTTAATTGAAGGGATTCGATCAAGGGTTCAGGTCTTGCACTGACATAAGACAAACGCCACAGCCACTTAGCATGGGGAACAGGCGAAGGGAAATCTCATTAAACGCCTACCCCCTCCACCAACTCTCTCTTCTTATATATATATATATATATATATATATATATATATATTGTTTAAGGATTAAGTAAATGGAAAAGAATAAGGAACAATCTGAACCTCTCGACGCCGCCCGCCCTATGCAGATTAGTAAAAGAAAACGAATCCTCTCTTCTATCTATTCAAAATGTTCTGATTCAGTAAGATTAATCGTCCCTGAGGAATTCTTATAATTCTTTTTCATTTGAATTAAAAAATTAAAAAAGAAAAAAGAAAAAAAAAAATGGAGGAAAAAAAAAGAAAGTTGTGATATATATATTTTAAAAAATACATGAAAATTTAATCGCTTTGGGAAATCATGACGTTTTATTAAAACTAATCGTAACAAAAGAAAGTCAGACCCGTTAAGGAAATTAAATTTTCTTTTTTTCAGTAATTTTTAGAGATTATAGTGAAAATTAAAACTGTGTTATATCTAAATGGAGTTGTAACTAAAGGGGGATGAAATAAAAACCTGCTTAATGTTTTTCCAAAATAACAAAATGGTTTTGAATTTAAGATTGATTATATGTGTTTTATGTAATTGTAATTTAAGTGTTATTAAAGTTTTAAATCTACTGTCCTAGCGATGCGGGGTCGGCGGACCTCACTTTTTCCCTCCAACCCTATCATAAGTTTTTGCGACCGGAAGAAATAGGACAGGCCAGCCCGTCGCACGGTCTGACGCCTGTTGAATAGAGAAAGGAAGAGACAGACATACAAAGAACTTAAGGACTGCCTGTCCCAGCTCGGGCAGCTCGTGATCGCCATCCACGTACCCACAAGATGTGGGCCCCTGAGCAAGTTAGTAAAGTTTTAAATAATATTTTATAATTATAAAGTAAGTATGAATAGTTGAGGGAGGTATGATTAGTTGAGCCACCTGATGTGTTATCATACTTTTTCACACACACACAGACAGACCATGTCGCGAAAACTGCTTTTTGAGATTCAGGGGGATCTCAAAACGTATATATCCATCAAAATCTCCACATTGAATTTTCGTCATGAATCTAATACTTTCACTCTATATATATAATTTTTTTTTTTTTTTTTTCTTTAGGTCTTTTTCGGCATCTAAGGTCATTCAGGCCCCATCCCTATTTATTTCAAATGATTTGTATTCAAATCAAATAAAATAAATTTTTCTCGCTTGGGACGGGAAGCGAACCCGGGACTCCGGTGCGAGAAGCTAATGTCTTCTCACTGAGCCACGGCTCCCGGGCTATATAATAATTTAATGTTAAAAAAATAAGTAATAATACACCTTTTGATGGTTAATGGGGTCCTTGTATATCTTTAAAATTTTCGTTGTTTTTATATATATCTCGATCAAATTGGCTTTCCGCCACCTGATTTATACCCGTATTCTTAGTCTTTGCTTAGGAACAAGGAATCCTTATGCCTATATAAATGTATAGATATAAGGATTCCTTCCTCCTCAAGGAACGACTATGTATACAAGTATTAGACTAATACAGGGGACGGAGGGAGTATCTTTCCTGAAAAACTTGCCAATATTAATTAAATTGTAATTACCGTATTCTTCACTCGCATCAGTTATAAAGTTCAATTCTTATTATCTGGCCAATTGGAAAGTTGTCCTTCGCCTCTATCCCACCCTTAGCTGGCTAAATAGACTCCTAATGAATGGTTATAGATTTCGGGAAATAGACTCTACTAAGTCTTAATAATAAACTTGACTCTATCGACTGTAGACTTAAGCTAATGTAAGCAATAAGACCTCTCGGTGTTGAGTTTCTCAATGCGATTTGCATTCGATTGAGAGGAAGAACCCTGCTAGAAGATGAGATGTTAATCTCAGAGATTATCCGATTGTTGGCAACTTGAATCTCGCTTCTCTTTCCTTATTGAATTAAGAGCAAACAGAAAAAACAAAAAGGAAAAAAAAATATTTATCAAAGATTACCTCTTTCTCTCTCTTTGGAACTGTATTAAAAATTTATTATCGAGAATTGTAAGAGAAATCCTCTCAAGTTGAAAACAATGTAAAATACTGAATTTATATCTTAGGATTTCGGATCAGAGTTGGCTGTTACTGTATTAAGGTCCGAACACAGCGAAACATGACTTGTGTTTGCCAGGGCTGGCTCTAAGCATTTTTTTTTTTTTTTTTTTGGGCATGCGGGATCTAAATTTGGCGCCAATATAAACTTTATATACATATCTTTGTGTTAATGTGTGTGTAGGCTACCAGAAAGAGAAAAGTCTCCTCTAACGTTTGAGCCCAGAAGCATTTCCCTAGCTCATTTGGTTCGGGAGATAGTAAGGAAAAACTTTTTAGGATGAGTAAAATGTTCTTCACTAAATTTTTATTTTTTTTTTTTATCATCAAAAAAATTAACAGGCCGAATTTGGAATTTATGACCAATTGTGAGTTGTTTGGTGTTAAGCCCCCCCCCCCCCAAAAAAAAAAAAAAAAAACTCCCTGGAAATTTTTGAGAAATCGCAATCTGTTCAGTTAATTAATGATCTAATTTCAAATTTTCTTCTAGGGTCAGATTCGGAAATAAATGAGATTTGTGACGCCCAAATTGAAGTAGAGAGCTCTATTATTTTGTTAGTGATGTGGCATTTTCTTTCTCAATCTTGGCACATTGTTAACTGGTAAGTTTTATTATGAGGCTATGCCTTCTCCAAGTAATCCCGCAGTAATGTTGTTTTTCCTCAAATCTCTTTAGGACCAATACTATGCATATGCGAGATGTGGTGCGGTACGACATTCACTGGCGATGCGCCCCTGGAACGAGACCTTCCGAGCCCAGTCGTGTTCCTGCCTGGACCAACATGATGCTGCGGCTCCAACTCAACCGAATTCTGTTTACCCCCGTCTTCATTTTTAATTCCCTATTAATAAAAATCCTGGATAAAATAAAATTTTTGTTAATCAATTTTCTCTATTTCTTCTATTGATGTTTCCTCGAGAAGAAGTTTTCACTTTAGAAGACCAAATCCAACTTAATCTTTTTTTTTTCTTATAACAATAATTAAAAATCTACAAAAAATAAGCTTCTTTACAAAAATGTTTATCTTTTCATATATACCCATCAATTTTTTTTTTTTTTTTTTTTTTTTTATTTCTCTCTTTAGCCAGAGGCCATAGGGGCCCATCAAATTTAAATGCAAATAATAATGTTTCCATTATTAAGAATTAAAATTTCACTAGTATCAAACAATAACTTTATAATTATGTATTTTATGTACTAATGTAGCATTCATAATTTATAATTGCATTTATTCTGATTTATTTTCCTTCAGACTAAATGGAATTTATTCATTAAACATTATTCCATGAATTTATTATTCAACATTTATAGGATATGAAAACAACTGACTCAACGCTTAATCTAAAAGTCTCCTCTAATAGATGATTAAATATCAAACTAAAATTAATTGCCTATGTAAAAAAAATAGATTTGTAGATCAATGTTTTGCATTCTTCAGCGTATCTCGTATAATAAAAAAATTATCGTAATTGGAAGATTTCGCTGGATAAGATGTATAGGAAAGAACCGGAGAATAAAAACCACAATTGATGGACCTTGTCACATCATCTTTAATTGGCAAATATTTCGACTGGCATTACGCCTAGTCATCATCGTGCAAACAATTTGGTGGAGGGCCTGTCAAACAATGGTTGAGGATTATTTTAAAATTTTTTTCGGAGAAAGGGTCAGACGCGTGCAAGCGAAGTTCGCTTGCACTTGCGTCTGACCCCTGCTTCTCCGAAAAAATTTTAAAATAATCCTCAACCATTGTTTGACACGGGCCCTCCACCAAATCATTTGTTTGCACTGATGATGACTAGGCGTAATGCCAGTCGAAATATTTGCCAATTAAAGATGATGTGAGAGGGTCCATCAATTGCTGGTTTTTATTCTCCGGTTCTTTCCTATAAAAAAATTATCTTTAAGTCACAATCATAGGCGCCGGAACTGGGGGGGGGGGGGGCAGGGTACATTGCCCCCCTGGCATCCTACAGGGGGGGGGGCAGAGGGGGGCAAAATTTCTTCTTTTATTTCATTTATTATTAAAAATGATATATTTTTACTTTTGAAAAATAAAATCTTCTAAATTAATAGAGTAAGAAATTCATTTTTTTCAAATTTTTTCCAAAGACTTTTGATAAAATCACTACCAAATTTTTTAAAATTTTAATTTTATTAAAATTGTGATTTTATTTAAAATTTTTAAAGTTTTATAGTAGATTTGTTTTTGTTTTATACTATTTGAACATATTAAATTATTTTAATTTTCTAAAAAAAATTTTTTTGCCCCCCCCCCCCTGATTCAAATTCGTTCCGGCGCCCCTGGTCACAATGAATGTAGAGAAAAATAAATAATGGATCAACAAGTTGAAAAGATATTATTTTATAATGATAAGGAGGTGTAAGCGATGGGAAATAAAGTAATCCTTTAGATATCGGAATAGCTCACGATCACTTCTGGGGCATAAATGGAATTGAAATATATTAAATAACTCGCCGTAGTCCCATGGAGTCCTCAAGTTATCTCAATAAATTATAACTTAATTTACTCATTGAATCCTTACCTACCAAGGAAGGATCGAGAGGTGTTTCTCGAGGGGGGGAGGGTAATCTGGTGTGACTGGTCACACAGCACACAATCTTTCCTTAATTTCGGTAATTTAAAGGCGCATTCTGTATTTGTTTGCCAGAATATAAATACAAATCAAATTTGTAAGTATTAATATTTAAAATTTTACATTTTTTGCGAAAAAAAGTTTTTTTTTTTTAATCTCAGGGGGGGGGGTAATTACTAGGGTCCGACCGAAACAAGATTTTCAGCCGAAACTGAAACCGAAACCTAATATTCGGCCTCAATCTTAGTGTCGACCGAAACCGAAACTCGTATTTCCTATAAAAACATTCATTTTTTTTTTTTTTTTTTTTTTGAAATTTTCTAAATTTTTTTCTTTCTCAAATGCAAATTATTTGACCTTTTTTTTTTGCATGCGAGTCTCATCCCATCTGTTCAGACTCAGGTTTTGGCTACTTTTTGGCCGAAATCAAATATTCGGTCGGTTCTTAGTAATTACCCTTTTAACCCCCCCCCCCCCTTGTATCCGCCCTTGTTCCCTACGCACCAGTAAAATATTTTTACTTTCTCTTACCTATGTATATATGTAATATATATATAGAGAGAAAGTATTGGATTCATGTCAAAAATTCGATATCGAGATTTTGATGGTCCCCTGAATCCAAAAAAGTGGTTTTCGCGACATGGTCTGTCTGTCTGTCTGTCTGTCTGTGTGTCTGTGTGTCTGTCTGTGAACAAAATATCTCAAGAACGAAAAGAGCTAGGAGGTTGAAATTTTATATTTAAGTTAGGCACCCCCCATGGGACGTGACACGAAGCTTTTGAACAAAATCGACCAAAAAGTACTAGTACTTTACTGATGCACTTTTTCAGTTTTTTTCGATTTTCTAAATTTGCTCCAACGATTTTTTAAAAAATTCAAAAATCAATTATTTTTTAGATTCTCTTTAAAATGTATATTCTCATTTTGTGATTGAAATCTTCTGAAGACCACTTTACTCTTGTACTCCATAGAAAAGATAGGAGAAATGGTTGCCATGGTAACAAAATATAAACATTTTGCCATACTTATAAATTTTACACCTTGAAAATCGAATGTACCCTACTGTCGGAAACTACTCATGTCGACACAAAAAAATCTGGTGTGACAGCACAGAACACAACTTTCGATTACCGAAGGTAAGAGAAAGTTGTGTGCTGTGCGCCAGTCACACCAGATTTTTTCCAATTGGATCACTACTCTCTGAGATTATTCTTATTATAGCTACAATTTAATAAATGTCGCACTCGCGTTTTGTATTATAGTAATTGATTGAAGGTGAAATATTTGTGAAAAATTCCAATCTTCAATTAGTTTATTTATTTTTAACATAACTTTGAAGAAAATATTATTTTATTTTATAGTGATACGGTATCTTTGTATAGGTTATTGCCGTGAGAATGTTCTTTGGTTAAGCTACAGTAGGTCTGGTTGTCGGTGAATGGATGGCCAATATATCGGGAAATATATTTTTTATATTTATTGATAAATTTGTTGAGTTTGATGGCTGTAAATATTCAATTAGAAGATGACGGGAGTCGAAGAATAAGTCATCTCTTGTTCTTTTCATGCAGTAATTGGTTGTTAATGGTTTTGTTTATTGCACGCTTCTATGACGAATCAAAATAATGCAAACATATTTATACATGATAATAATATACAGCATCACACCACCTGCACTTATTTTTGACAATTCTGCGTACCCGTCCTCTTCCAATTTATATTTATTGTATATAAGATATTGATAATTATGGAATGTCAGAAGATTTAATATTCATTCATAGAAACAATCCCAAGAAAATTGATTTAGGCCTATATCAAAATATCAAAAATTTTTCAAGAGACTAATGGAAAAAAATTTCAAATTGAAAAGTTTATCCAATTGGAGATCGAATAGAGAGATAGATAGAGAGAGAGAGAGAGAGAGAGAGAGCACTCTTTATATTCCTATCCTGCTAATATCGTTAGTTGCTGGTTCGTTTTCTCTCTTACCCTTGGAGGTTTTTATTCATGCAAAATAATCCCCGAAATAGAAAGAGAAAAAACAACAACAGGAACAACAAAACAAATAAATAAATCAATGTTGCGTTTGATTATCCATATTTGTAATTATATTTTCAGGATCAAATTCGTTGAATAAATAAAAAAAAGAGACGAAAAAAAATTCAATTGCAAAGTCTAATCTAAATAAAAAAATAAATATTTCTCAACAAAAAAATTAAATTGAAAAATTCGAACATTTATCTTTTTTCACTCTTTTATTAATATAATTTCTCTCTCAGATTTAGAAATTCGTAAGTTATACCTAAATTTGTTCTGTTGTCAAACAACTTTCATACTAAATTCTTTATATATCTAGTAGACTCCGCAGAGCAGCAGTTACTTCATCATACACCCACCAAAAATATTAATAAAAAAAATTTTCTTTGAAATTCTATTAATTTTCAAAAAACTCACCGGCCAATCGTGTATGATGAAGTAACTGCTCCTTTTTATATTAGTAATTTTGATAGAAGTGGTTTTATAAACTGTATATTATTTGTATAATGTCTTTTTATATAATGTAATATGTATATGTATATTTTTTATAATGTATATTTTGTAAAACTTTGAATGGCTGAATGGCGGAGGCTAACGGCCAGAAAAAGAAAGAAAAAAAAAAAAAAAAAAGTAATCTGCTCCCGTTTATAAATTTTACATCTTGAATTCATAGGGGCTATATATTATATACATTATCGGAGGGAACTTAATACGTATATCTATTCCAAAGTAGTGACTGTGATGTGAATGTATAATTATAGGCAGGAGCAGTCAATAAAAAAGACTCTACTTGCTCTAATCTCGGAGACGTTTCGCCTCTTTTTTTAATATAAGAGCCTTTCTTCAGTCCTTAGATATCTAATCTTATTTATTTATTGACTGCTCCTGCCTATAATTATCCATTAATACGTATATGTCGACACAAAAAATCTAGTATGACAAGCACAGAACACAACTTTCAATTACCGAAGATAAGAGATGGTTGTGTAAATATATTGGAATTTCGAGGGCAAGGTGAGAGTCTGTATTTCAAAGAGCATCTAGGAAATAATTTATGAATTTTGATCAGATAGTTTTGAGAAAGTGGAAAAACTGAAAAATACATCTGTGGGGTACTGGTGTGGCTGGGATTTTATGTAAAACTTATTTACATGAAAGATAAAAGAGCCAGGCCCTGGGTCATCTGAGGAGGTCTGAATTTCAACATTAAATTTTTCCTCTGGTGAGTTTAGATAGATGCTTTGTGTTATAATCGGCTTATGAAAAAAATTTAAAGAATCCAGGATCTCTCAAAAGAAAAAAATTCAACAAAAATGAAATATTTAAAAAAAAAATAATCAAATGTGAAATTTTTTAAGGACGAGTAGAAGAATCTTTAAATATACAGCCCCCGGGGCAGAGTGAGTCTCTGCGGGCTCTGGTCCTCTATGAGACCTATTCCATTTAAAAAGAAAGCAGAGTGGTGCAGCGGGAAGCGTGCTGGGCCCATAACCCAGAGGTCAATGGATCGAAACCACGCTCTACTAGATTCGTTTTTTCAATATTAAATGAAATAAAAAAAATTCTTGAAACAGCCCAAGTGTATTTTAAATGATGAATTAGGGAAGTTCATTACGAGGTAATTTTCTTTGTCAAAGTTGAAGGTTGGCAGGGTTAAAGAAAAATATTTTATCTACAGTAGATTTTACGAAAAGATTTGTCCAAGTAATTAATAATTTAAAAAAAAATATTTTGAATTTTAAGAAAGATATTTTATTGAATAAATGGAATGGTGTATCCGAAAATGACCGAGGGATACTCACGTTCTCCCTAGGCAGGTCTGCATAGGGAACCTTCAGAGGCACACAGGGATACACACCTCAAACAGCACCAGGGACACACACAGTAGATCAATGACCAGAAGAAAAATGTGTGTCCCTGGTGCGGACGTGTGTATCCCCGGTAGTGTCTCTGGTTGTTCACTATGCAGCCCTTGCTGCGGGCGTGTATCCCTCGATCATTTTTACTTGAGCAGATACATCTTCCTTTATAGTTTCGAATCCTTCTGTAATATTTATTAATTTCACTAAAAAGAAATATTAAAGAATAATAAAATTTCAATTAAAATTTTTAATAG
>JAKCPI010004305.1:0-22063 GCA_023213315.1 Euborellia annulipes | reverse complement strand
TTTATTTTTCATTCGATTTTAATAAAATTTAAAATGACGCTTTCTTAGGGGTGTAAATAATTGAAAAATGGTATTTTAGACCCCAGAAAGTTCAATCACCCCCTGACCCCCCTGAAATTTATTTTTCATTCACGATTTTAATAAAATTTAAAATGTTGCTTTCTTAGGGTGTAAATAATTGAAAAATGGTATTTTAGACCCCAGAAAGTTCAATCACCCCCCTGACCCCCCTGAAATTTATTTTTCATTCGATTTTAATAAAATTTAAAATGTTGCTTTCTTAGGGTGTAAATAATTGAAAAATGGTATTTTAGACCCCAGAAAGTTCAATCACCCCCCTGACCCCCCTGAAATTTATTTTTCATTCGATTTTAATAAAATTTAAAATGTTGCTTTCTTAGGGTGTAAATAATTGAAAAATGGTATTTTAGACCCCAGAAAGTTCAATCACCCCCTGACCCCCCCCTGAAATTTATTTTTCATTCGATTTTAATAAAATTTAAAATGTTGCTTTCTTAGGGTGTAAATAATTGAAAATGGTATTTTAGACCCCAGAAAGTTCAATCACCCCCTGCCCCCCCCTGAAATTTATTTTTCATTCGATTTTAATAAAATTTAAAATGTTGCTTTCTTAGGTGTAAATAATTGAAAAATGGTATTTTAGACCCCAGAAAGTTCAATCACCCCCCTGACCCCCCTGAAATTTATTTTTCATTCGATTTTAATAAAATTTAAAATGTTGCTTTCTTAGGGTGTAAATAATTGAAAAATGGTATTTTAGACCCCAGAAAGTTCAATCACCCCCCTGACCCCCCCTGAAATTTATTTTTCATTCGATTTTAATAAAATTTAAAATGTTGCTTTCTTAGGGTGTAAATAATTGAAAAATGGTATTTTAGACCCCCAGAAAGTTCAATCACCCCCCTGACCCCCCTGAAATTTATTTTTTCATTCGATTTTAATAAAATTTAAAATGTTGCTTTCTTAGGGTGTAAATAATTGAAAAATGGTATTTTAGACCCCAGAAAGTTCAATCACCCCCCCGACCCCCCTGAAATTTATTTTTCATTCGATTTTAATAAAATTTAAAATGTTGCTTTCTTAGGGTGTAAATAATTGAAAAATGGTATTTTAGACCCCAGAAAGTTCAATCACCCCCTGACCCCCCCCTGAAATTTATTTTTCATTCGATTTTAATAAAATTTAAAATGTTGCTTTCTTAGGGTGTAAATAATTGAAAAATGGTATTTTAGACCCCAGAAAGTTCAATCACCCCCCCCTGCCCCCCCCTGAAATTTATTTTTCATTCGATTTTAATAAAATTTAAAATGTTGCTTTCTTAGGGTGTAAATAATTGAAAAATGGTATTTTAGACCCCAGAAAGTTCAATCACCCCCCTGCCCCCCTGAAATTTATTTTTCATTCGATTTTAATAAAATTTAAAATGTTGCTTTCTTAGGGTGTAAATAATTGAAAAATGGTATTTTAGACCCCAGAAAGTTCAATCACCCCCTGCCCCCCCCCCCCCCCACCCCCCCCCCCTGAAATTTATTTTTCATTCGATTTTAATAAAATTTAAAATGTTGCTTTCTTAGGGTGTAAATAATTGAAAAATGGTATTTTAGACATCAGAAAGTTCAATCACCCCCCCTGACCCCCCCCCCTGAAATTTATTTTTCATTCGATTTTAATAAAATTTAAAATGACGCTTTCTTAGGGTGTAAATAATTGAAAAATGGTATTTTAGACCTCAGAAAGTTCAATCACCCCCCTGCCCCCCCCCTGAAATTTATTTTTCATTCGGTTTTAATAAAATTTAAAATGACGCTTTCTTAGGGTGTAAATAATTGAAAAATATATTAATCAAATATTTAAAATAAAAAATAAAAACTCTTTTTCATAATTAATTAAAATACATTTATCTGGACAACTCTTAGTCATATCCCGAGACGCCGCCCGCCAGGGTGTAGCGGGGTAGGGTTGCCGAAGGCAACCCTACCGCAGCTAGTCTTTCTATAAATGAAAGTTTGCCAATATGAAATTGCGCTAGGTCTCGTCTTTGGGGAAATTCAGTAAACTTACTAGTATTAATACTTTATTTAAATTTAAGATCTTTTTCGGCATCTGAGGCCATTTAGACTCCGTTACTATTTTTTTTTCATTTGATTGGTATTCAATTACTAGTATTTTAGTGATGTACTTTTTTAGTTTTTTTCCAATTTTATCTAAAAACGACCTTGGTCAACCCAGAATACTAACGAAGCCTAAATAATGTAATAATAACATTTTAGTTTCTCTTACCTATGTATATATGTAATATATATATAGAGAGAAAGTATTGGATTTATGTCAAAAATTTGATGACGAGATTTTAAAGGATATACACGTTTTGAGGTCCCCTGAATCCAAAAAAGTGGTTTTCGCGACATGGTCTGTCTGTGTGTGTGCGTGTTCAATTTAAAGCATGAAGGAATTAAGCTAGGAGGTTGAAATATTAAATTTAAGTTAGGCAAAAAGTAAGCTTTTGATCAGAATCGGCCAAAAAGTACTAGTACTTTACTGATGTAGTTTTTCAGTTTTTTTTTTTCGATTTTCTCAAAACCCGCTCCAACATTTTGATTAAAATTCAAAAATCAATTATATTTTAGATGCTCTTTAAAATGTTTATTCTCACTTTGCCCTTGAAATTTTATGAAGACCTCTTTACTCCTGTACTTCATAGGGAAGATAGGAGAAATGGTTGCCATGCTAACAGAATATCAATATTTCCTCATATTTATAAATTTTACATCTTTTTTTTTTTTTTTTTTTGAAAAAAACATTCACACTTTTTTCTCATTTACACTCACACTCACCCACACATTCACACAGTCTTTTCGGCAACTCAGGCCATTTAAGACTTTAGACGATAACCGTTATTGATAAATATACATATAGTTTCATTAATATACTTGGGGTCCAACCCGGTCCAGGCGTTTAGCGTATTTGCCGAATGGTAAGACACGTTAAACCCTCTACGCCAGGCCCCCGCAGCCGGGGGGCAAATTTTACATCTTGAATTCAAATTTAATGCTGGAAACTAAATATATGTCCACCCAAAAAATCTGGTGTGAATTACCTTCGCTAATCGATGTATGCTGTGCGACCAGACACACCAGATTTTTTATTTTAATTTTCTAAACTATGTTTAATTTTTTAAGATTGCAGTGGCGGTTTAATTTTTTAAGATTGCAGTGCGCAGCCAGAGATGGTTTTGGCTGTCACTCCCCCGTAGGAAAGAGAAAAAAACACTCTCTAAGGAGATGACATTTTTTGCCCTTTGAAACTTTGTCGTTTCCTTAGGGGTTGCGCCACTTGCCTATGCGATATTAATCAATATTATTAATATTTTTTGTTTGTTGTAGATTCTTCATCGGCGATGACGTTATTTCGACTCTCTTCAATGGATGTGTTCTCCAAGCTCCTACAAGATGCTCTCTTTTATAATACCTGACTAATAGTTGGTAAGCCACTTTTTTTTTTAGTAAGTTATTAGTTATAACCTGCAAACAAAGTTTACCGCTGATCTTCAATTAAATTATGGCACTAACAAAGGGACCTTCTCTTCGATTTTTTTTCTAAGTTATAGGATTTTAAGATCCCAGGCATAAATTTCTTATTTATTTTTTGAGAAGTGCTTCGTATTTCTTTAAGGAATTAGTGTCCAGGTATCTGAACTTTAAATTTTATAAGTTTGTAAAAAATCGGGGAGGGGAAGGACGCAAGGTCCCATGTTACAGTTATATCTATATTTATTTATTTTATTCAAGAGAAAAAGAAGTCTTCAAGATTAAATTTGAAAATAATAAAATTTCATTGAATTTCTGTGGATAAAATAAAAAATAATGGTGACTAATTGAAATTTTATCTTTTTTAGAGATTTGATTGGATCACTTGATTGACCTCTAAGTTCTTGTTTGGTTGCAGTATTTATTTATTTTTTTTTTTAATTAACCTTCTAATTTTATAAACAAGAAATAATTTATGAACTATTTTATAAATCACAAAAAAATATTTTATTATGAATTGCATAATAAATTGTTTAATGTGTGATTTGCAGTGATCAATTCTCTCTAGGACCATGAGTTCTATGCTCGGCTCATGAAAAATTGACAGCCACTCATGCTCTATATGATCCTATTTTTAATGAAATTCCATGTTTTCGAATATGCAGCCCTTCGCGCAGGTTGTTTGCCTTTCAAGGCTTTTTTTTTTATTTGATAGCTACAATATATTATTGATTGAACAATTTTTTTTTTGAGAGCTTATATTTAAATTATTTTGATTAGGTGAAAAAATTGCATGCAAAATGTAAATTGACCTCTAAAACAACTTTTATTTTTAGAGAATAATATGTTATTGATAAAATTTTTTTTTTTAAGGCCTCCATTTCTTGTATTATTTTACAAGTTAAAGATGAATATTGTGAATTTATTAAAATAAAGAATATGAATGCGTTAAAGGGTTTTGAGAATACTAAACTACAATATCTTTTTAGGTTTCAAAAAAAAAAAAAAAAAAAAACAAAAAAAAAAAAAAACGTAACATTTTTGTTTCTTCTTCAGAAGGCCTGTTCCAATCTAGCTTAATGATACTCTAATCTATTAAACATTTTATATGAAATCTTATACATTTATACAAGTAAATTTAATAAAAATAGAAATACAAATCATTTAAATCAAAATTAATACAATTTAAATAAAAAAAAAAAAAAATATGTCGATTTTCAATTTGAGGGACAAATCAACATAATCTCGATGTTTTGTTGGATATTAATTACAAATTTTGTTTTTATAAGAATTTCTAATAAAACAAAGAAAAACCTGAAATGGAAAGATTTAAATAATTTCGACATTTTTGTCTTTGTGTTTATATAAATTGTAATTATTTATTAAAATGATTGTGTTAAATTTAATTAGAAATGCATAGAGTATTTCACATCAAAAATTAAAGCATTGTTTTCCAAACTTTATGTTACCACGTCTCCCTTAAAAATATTTAATCGTATGACGCCTCCCCCTCCCCTCCCATTTTATAAAATAACACAAACACAAAAATTTTTACAGTATCATTAAGCAAGATTGGAACAGGTCTTCTGAAGAATAAACAAAATGATTTTTTTTTTGAGGCGCAGTATATATTAATTATTATTATTATATACGGGGTCGTCCACATATTACGTAACGCTTTTTTTTGATGATTTTCTAGTCTCCCCCCATGTCATAGTCATAGTTAGTCACATACAAACAAACCCCCCTACAAATATTACGACACAACATACACAACTACCCCCGAATAAAATTTCTTATACAAAATTCATATCTATTACCTTTTTTTTTTAGTAAATTTTTCCTCGTGACTCAAATAACACTAGTCGACAAAAATGAACTTTTTTTCTTTCACAAGAATGAAGATATGAAATTCTAGAAGTATTTTTCATTCTGAATTCAGATATGTAGTTAGAATTTTTCCATCAGGCACAGATTTAGAGATATAGAGCAAAATAGATTTTGATTGAAAATGGGCTCTAAAACGGCTTTTATTTAAAATGTTCAAATTATTTTTAACGCGACACCCCGTCAAATTATGCAGATAGTTAGAATACATATAAATTTTACGTTTCATCCCAATCGGAGGTCATTTAGACGTGCCGCAAACGGCTTAAAGTTTAGAAAAATCGAAATTTTCAAGATTTTTTTGCTTTGGTCACCCCTAATACAATTTTAGAGATCCCTGAATGAAAAAAACATATATGTACGATATTCTATAGTTCCTTGGCTTTCTAAAAGCATTCATTCGTAAAAATCTGTTAATTATTAACGAAGTTATTAATAAAAACGTGAGCAAAGAAAAAACACAAGTACACTCACTGGACGAAAAAAATGGACCTCTTGTTCTTTTAGAAGTATAAATAAAGAAATCAGATTCAAAAAAATATTTTTTTTAATAATATATAATAAAGTTAGTGCCCGTGAACCTATGCTCCAAGAGGATACATTAGCTTCTCGTGGATAGGGTTCGCTTTTTAATTCAATTGAAGTCCATTTTTTTCGTCCAGTGAGTGTACTTGTGTTTTTTCTTTGCTCACGTTTTTATTAATAACTTCGTTAATAATTAACAGATTTTTACGAATGAATGCTTTTTAGAAAGCCAAGGAACTATAGAATATCGTACATATATGTTTTTTTCATTCAGGGATCTCTAAAATTGTATTAGGGGTGACCAAAGCAAAAAAATCTTGAAAATTTCGATTTTTCTAAACTTTAAGCCGTTTGCGGCACGTCTAAATGACCTCCGATTGGGATGAAACGTAAAATTTATATGTATTCTAACTATCTGCATAATTTGACGGGGTGTCGCGTTAAAAATAATTTGAACATTTTAAATAAAAGCCGTTTTAGAGGCCATTTTCAATCAAAATCTATTTTGCTCTATATCTCTAAATCTGTGCCTGATGGAAAAATTCTAACTACATATCTGAATTCAGAATGAAAAAATGGACTAGGTGCACTAATCAGATATCTTGTGAAAAAAACCTTGTCGACTAGTGTAATCAGTCCATTTTTCCCTGTTGTGAAAATCATTCAACTTTTTTTTTCCAAAAAACCAAGAAACCCCCGGGTCCCCCATGTCACAATTAGTAACGTTTTGTCCAGACCCTCCCCTCCCCCCCTCCCTAACGCGTTACGTAATATGTGGACAACCCCTAATAAAATGATGGCCCAAATACCCTAATAATGTTGAAATTATTGTAAAAGGGAGTGGGAGTCAACTTTGGTGAGTCCCCTTTGCTAACTCTAAAGAGAAAAGGTCAATTTCAGGGGTAGAGAGAAAGAGAGAGAAGCCGCACTGAAACTCTATTGATTGTCAGGATAATTCTGCAGTCTGCATAATAACAAAGGCAAGAGTCAAGAGGATCAGAAGCCTTCGCTACTTGACTCGTCAGATATAAAGCTAATGGTTTCATCAAGCGGTCTTTTTATCACTTAATTATTTAATTAAACATGTCATTTTAAAGAGCGAACAACTCAAAGGATTGCCCACCTAACATTGATTGGCATCCACGATCGTATTGTCTCTTCATCTTCATGCACCATGGGGTGTATAGATTAGTTCTTGTTTGCTGGCTGTATGACCGACGCACTAATGAATTTTTCGATTAATTGGACCATAACGGAACAAATTAGCAATGGTGGCCCACTCTAGTCAAAAAAATTCATTAGTGAGTTTGTATTATTTGTTCAGATAGAAAAACATTTTATTCTTCGAATTTGAGGGTCTTGCTTCCTCTTAAAGAGGTGGAGGATACACACAGTGGCGTAAATAACACCCCCGCAAACCCCGCAGGGGGGGGCGCAGAGACCCGGACGCAAAAAACGGCTGAAAAAATTTCGTTTTCCTAAAAAAAAAGATAAAAAAATTTGTTTCTGGATACACACCTGGCATTGTCAAACTATGCCTGCAATCCCTTCACCTCATTTTATACTAACAAGTAACCCAAACATGAAATTCCGATTTCATTGAAATTTGGTACAATTAAATAAATAAGAAATTATATATAATATTTAAGATATACGTGAGCCGCGAAATTTATACAATTAAATATTTACTAAATTCATATATCCGAAAAAAATAATAAGGGTGTGCCGCCGGGAGTCGAACCACGGATCCACCGATTTGCGCTCAGTGTGCCCTTACCACTAGACTTCTTCTTCTGATGACTAAATTTGCTTTCCAATTGAGTTCATATATGAACTTCATATATCCGAATGCCGTGCTGTGGTCTAGTGGTAAGGGCACACTGAGCGCAAATCGGTGGATCCGTGGTTCGACTCCCGGCGGCACACCCTTATTATTTTTTCGGATATTAGTAAATATTTAATTAAAAGATAAATCTACGGTATATATAAATTTGAAAAAATTTCGACCAATGAATGAACAGTTTTTTTAAAAATTATTCCTGAAAATCAGTACAATAGTGAAAATAATTAAAAAAGTGTTTAAAACATATTTCGTTTTTACAATAACTACATTTTATGAAAGAAAAACCATTAAAATTTTCGGTATTCATAAAACACAAATTATTTTCACTATTGAAACAAAATTTAACTGATGAATATTTAAACAAGTTTAGAATACTAATAAATGAGCCACATTATATGGATTGATTTTATTCATTTTATTGCAATTAATTTCAATTTTGGATGAAATCTGTTGTGATCTTTTTTGATGTCTGAAACAATTTTGATAGTTTGATGCTAAACACCAAATGCTATACTTACTAAGTTATTTTAATCCTATATGCCTTATCACCAAGTAAATAATTAGATTAACTTTTAAAATTGCTTGTATTTAAATTTTGTTTGTATATCTCTGGACATTGACCCTAATATAAAGCTTTTCTTATTTATATATATCATTAGTTTCGAATTAAAAATTTTATAGGCTTAAGCTTATCTTTTTGACCTTTTATTAGTATAATTTAATAAATATAACCTTGCTTTTAATATTAAAATTAAATATTTTAAAAATTCAAAAATTAATTTTTTAAAAAAGTTCTGTTATTTTATTGGTCGAATTTTTTGTCGTTTAATGCATATTCAGTGGCGTAGCGAGGGGGAGCAAGGGGGTCATCATGCCCCGGGCGCTACTCACAAAGGGGCGCCAATTGGTCCGCAAAACAAAAAAATTGCTGGATAATTTTTTATTTTTATTTTAATTGATTGATTTCTGGATGAAAATATACATTTAAAAATCTAGTCTTGTTTTCTCAACTACATTTTTGTCTCAAATTTAAAGCCTAGCTTGAGCCTCTGACTTTATTTATTTTACGTTATTTATTTATTAATTTGCGAGTATATTTTACATATAATATTATAGGGTTTTCGAATGGGGGGCGCCAAAAGGTATTGTGCCCCGGGCGCGAGTTAAGCTCACTACGCCACTGTGCATATTTATATTAGTTGTTTAATTGTACAAAGTTTTATTGAAATCGGAATTTCATGTTTGGGTTACTTTACTTGTAGGAGAAGGATTTTTTTCCCCTGATGAATTAATTCATGGTATTTCATGCAAATTTGCATGAAATACCAAATAACGAATGAGCTCTTAGAGCTGTCATCCAATAATAATGGCATCATTCATTTTCTTGATGAAACCATCAACTATGAATACATATAATTCTTGTTTATATATGTGGATATTAAATTTAGTGATGTAATTAGAAATTATTTATGAGGGAGAAATTAGAATAGAATTTCGTTTTACTCTGTATTCGTAGGCACGTGTGTCTCTAATTTTATTTCTACAATATATGTAAGCTTGTTTTTTTTCGGTTTTGGAGTCCATATTTATTTATTTATTTATTTTGTTGAGTTCTTTATTGTCATTTTATTTATATAGATTAAACAACTAGTCGCTCCGCTCGCCTACGGCGGTCAAATCATTTCTTATCCTTTAAGAAAAATCTATAAATATAATGACGGAGTGTCCGTCTAATTGGCTTTAATTTTTTATAAGGCAAGACAAAACTTAATGCTTTCCAATGGGCAAATTCATTTTCTGGAATTTTTTGCGCTTTCCCTTTTCAGATTTAAGAGACCCGAGCATTTTTCCTGAACTCTTCATAACGGCCTCTAAATGTCTCCAAAATTTCGTTTCAAAATTCCAACGAGAAGTTGGTCAAACCGAGCGTGACAGATAGACAGATTGACAGGCAGACAGACTCGAGCAGACAAACAGACGAATAGACGGACACTCCGCCATTATATATATATAGATTTTCCTACTTAACAATTCTGGTTAAAATATCAAAAAAAATATTGTAATATTCCTAAAAGCGATTAAAATTTTGACTCTGCATTTCTCTCTATCCTATTATATTTTTTTGGAATTTTTTTTTTTTGGGGGGAGGGAGGGTTTGAACCTGATTATATTCCATCCCCCCTCTCTATGACCCTTATCAGGTTAGACTTTTTTTTTGGAAAATTGAGAGAGATTATAGGTTTTAATAGAAGAATTTCGATGGCTGAGTGGCAATTATTAGGATCAAGAAGATGTATGGCAGCCAGCAAGTGATATAGAAACTATTTGATAGCGCGACGTTTCGGGATCACGTCGATCCCATCTTCAGGGACCTACGGTCATCAAAACATTTTTATTTGGTGTTAATTCGGCAAAATACAAACAATTTTTACAAGTATTTTTTTTGTAGGAAACTAAATTGCATCTATCTAAGCAACAATAACAGTTTATCGTAAGTGTTTTGTTTTTTATAAAAAAATACTTGTAAGAATTGTTTGTATTTTGCCGAATTACACCAAATAAAATGTTTTGATGACCGTAGGTCCCTGAAGATGGGATCGATGATCCCGAAACGTCGACGATAATCAAATAGTTTCTTTATCACTTGCTGGCTGCCATACATCTTTCTTGATCCTAATTATAGGTTTTAATTTTTTTGTAGAATCTTGGGGGATTTGGGGACAGCCTGTCTGCTCCGCCTCCTCCTCTCCCTCTATGATTAATCGACCAATGTCTATTTCTTGATGAAGACCAGTAGAGAATAGCCTATATGTAGACTTGGAAAATGGCACTTTTTATTTTCGTTCAAAAATATTTTTTTATCCTCCGAGAGAGAGATATCTCTGAAGCCGTTGATTCCTTAATACTATTTTATTGAATTTCATTTTCAACTCAATTTTAAATTTAATAGGTCTATATATTTTTTTTTTTTAGAAACTTGAAAATAATCCCACGGATTTTTATTGATTTGTTAAAAAAAAAATTATGTGAATTATTCAACGCTCAGATTTTTATTAAATTCATTTTTTATTTTAAAGATATCCACATATTTTATTTATAAGATGAGTTTCGTTCCTCTTTCTCTATTTTTATATTTTTCCTAAACAATTGCACAGCATCTTTACAGTCTATATTTAAGTTAAAGTAAATAAGTAATTCATTTTAGAGACGCTTTGTTTCTTTCATCTCGCCATCACAGAAAAAAATCTCTCTGTGAATGCTGATGTGCCAGGAAGAGACATTCAAAATGAAATCTTTGAAAAATTATCATCAGTCTTATTAAATACTTGCTGCCATTTTTGTGCTGTGGAAAATTCCGTTTTATGCAAAAATGCTTACGACCAAACTTTTTGGAATCCCAGAAAAATCAAATCATGCGAAATGAAGTATTTTTGCCTACTTTATTGTTCTCGTAAAGTATAGAGTATAATTACTTTAATTAACTTACAATATTTTATTATAAAGTACTGGTGGCGGCCCTATCCACACACATACCAGTATTTATTTATAGGTGGTCCTTGGGAGTTTCCGCCTTTCTCTACCCAAATCTCAATCAAGTTAAAAAGAATTTCAAATCAAATTTGAACTTTCGATTTGGTTCTGGTTTGGCCAAAGAGTTTTTTTTTTATTTCCATCTATTTATGTAATAAAGAAATTAAAATTTTAACTGATTCTGAGAACCTTCAACCATTTAATATCCCTGCTTACTTAATGGAAATTTTTAGCTTTCTTAGATAAGCTGAATTTATTTAAAAAAATAAAATAAAATAAATCTTTTTGCCCTTTTCACGATATTATAAGCCTAACTGAAGAAGTGAAACTGTCAAGAGGAAGTCCTCCCAAAGGGCCACTTAAACAAACAACAAAAACAAAAACCACTTAAAAGTTCAGCATCTGACTGTCCTCCCCAGAGCACAGGCCAAGTGTTAAGATATTTAGTAGAATATTTCATTTATAAATTTTAATCTTAATATTAATAACTTGCAATAAACACGCTTCTTCTCATTTATATACGTACCCCCATATACCAGGTAATCCCATGCTTGAGGGACGGGCAAACTTTTAAATGTATGAATTGCTAAGAAGACCACAAATCTCTAATGTATAATTTTCTAAATTATTCAGGATAGTACATTGTCAGAAACAAGTGTCTATAATCTCGTCAAGATAGAATACGTTTATGGTGTACCAGCCAGAATTGCAAATAATTTTATGAGAATGTTTGCCGATTTACAAAGAATTTCATGTCGATTGTAATACTCTATCGACATACTTTGAAATGTGGCCAGAATTAGTTAAGTTGGTCTACTACAGTGGCGTAATTACATCTTCTTTAAAACCTTTTTTTGGCTACAAGGACCATTTAGGGGCTAGAATTTTATTTAAATAATTTAAATTACGATATACAGATGGCTTCTAGACGCTTTCGCCGCGCTTGGAGACCAGTTTCAGAAACTGGTCTCCGAACTATACATGCTATAGTGTGCTATGTCATTAGTGTCAGCCCTGACACGTTGTGGTTACTCTGAAGAGTAACCCTCATGGGAATGATACTGAGGTGGGTTCCCGTTTCCTTCCTCAGGAGGAGGCATCTCAAATAGAGTTGGATAATTTATTGCCATGAGGTGGATTTGAACTCGAGTTGTGTTCAACTCAAGATTATAAGCTTAGCTGCTTTATCCCCTCGGCTAATCGCCTCCTCACACGCTATTTATATATTGTTGTTAAATAAATTGTATTCTACTCGCAATTACTGTTTACTATGTATATTTCCACGATATTTGAATATGTAAAAAATCCTACACATACATTATGATCAGCCTCCATGCTCTGAAGATGATCCCTACCGGGATCGAAACGTCAGCGGGAGTGTTGAGTAAAATAAAAAAAGAAAAAACCCTAGCTGCATTTCTCTTCATTTCTTATCACCGTTATAATCACGTTATAATTTACTATGTTTTTGTTTAAATGAAAAAATACTGTTTTGTAGACATAATAATATTGTTTTTTTTTTTTAATTTATAATAGAAACTGATTGTGATGATTGTTTCTAATAAAAAGTGTTTTATTAATTTTGCTTTTTGTTGTAACATTTTGCCCCGTGTAGTGTAACAACCAGCCCCTGGCGCGGGGTTAAAAGTTACATGCCGAAGGCGGGCGGCGCGGCTAGTTGTAAGATAAAAGTCGAAGTCGTTCAGTGAGAATCGAGTTTCAATTCGATTCTAAAAAGTCGATTATTTTCAGTAAAAGATCGATTCTTGATTAAAGTCAGAGTCGACTTTTCCATCCCTAATGGTGGTCTTCATTTTGAATTTTTAAATTTGGACAAAATCAATAACCATTGGACTCGTTCTTTATAAAATAAACTTGACAATTCCCTTTTAGCAAGAATACATGTACATGTATATTTATATTTTAATATTACGAATTGTTCTTTCTTTCAATGCAATATCGTAAATGTCAAGTTCAAGCTCTCCATTTATTTTTTTTTTTATTTTGTGACATGATTTATTTTTATAATTATACTTCGAGAAATATATTCTCTCATCTCCCTTTCTTATTTTTAAATTTACTGATGCATAAATATACAATAAGAGATAGAATGGAACAATGTCAAGAGCCATTGAGCTCAAGAAGGTAATGTAATTAATAAAAAAGTTACAAGAGCCAGCCAGCCTGAGCTTTATAATTACATTTCAAGAGATTTATTTCTTTTTTATTAATGATCAAACCAAGAAAAAAAAATATATAGAAATAAACGTAATATATAGTGAGAAAGTATAAAATGAGATCATATAAAAAAATTTAATGTCGAGATTTTGTTGGAAATACGTTTTGAGTTCCTTTAAGTCCAAAAAAAGGGTTTTCGCAAATTGGTCTGTCTGTGCGTGTAACGATTTTAAGCATGAAGGAAATGAGTTACGGGATTGAAATTTTATATTTAAGTTAAGGGGGTTCAGGAGCGACGTCTAAACGTACTTTAAAAAAAACTAGACTATTATAAGGAATTTTTCAATGAGGTTTTTTTTTAAATGAAAGATTATTGGGACATCGAGCTATAATTTTTTTAATGACTTATAAAAAAATTAAGGAAATTAATTTTTTTGTTATCAAGCAAATACAAAAAAAACAATCTGTCCCAATAATCTTTATTTAATTTAAAAATGAATTTATTGTTATTATTAATCACATATTAATTAAGAAATTTTTAAAATAAGCTTAGATGATTTATTTAAAATATCAACTGTCAAATTAGTTCAGCATTCTTGCAATAGATGGCAGGCTAGTCTAACAGCCGATATAGTATTAGCCTATATCTGGCCTATATTTATATATTTTTATGCTTTTATAAAAGATACATAATATATAATAACATTTATAAAGTATTTATTGTTAAAAGATCAATGAAAATCAACCAAATGCATTAAATATTATTAGCTACCATTCTGACATCTCTTGGCAAATTTTTGAATTATTTGATTTTTTGGGCATACTTTTTATGACACACTACGCCATCTTAGCGGGAAAAACATGCTTAACCACTTCGCTCCCGTTGCCCCTTAAGTACCCTCTCGAGTTGAAATAAGATTTTGAACAAAATCGAACAAAAAAGTTTACTGATGCACAAAGATCCCTTTTTTACGGGCAGTATATTTTTAGCTACGGTAACCAATAATAAATAATTATTCGCGGTGAAAGGAAACCCCTTTGATAAATCAAAAATCAATAAACGGAAGTGGAGAAAGAGGAATTACCAACTTCCTTTCCCTTTTCGCTCTCTACAAATCCCTCCCCGTATTTCGGACGCGCAATCGACATCCTGATAATTTGATTGGCTGATAGGTATGTGAATGGAATATATAAAATGAAGAGAAGAGAAGGGGACATCTGTTCTTAAAAGGCTCGGTGGGGGCGGGGAAGGACATGAAAATAATCGACCGGAAATGGACTGGAATTGCACATAAATTCATGAAAAGTATTCCATGAGACAGAAGAAACAGAGAGAGGGGGGGGGGTAATATTTTAATGGAAACTCAATAAAACGGTATGACATTTTCATTTAATCAGGAAAAAAAAATGAAAAATTGTAGAAAGAGCTGATTTAATCTAAACAACGCCATTTAACGATATTTATTTATTTTTTTTAAATTAAAAAAAAAAAAAAATTATTGATAACTGGGAAAGATATTTGTTAGTGTGTTAGTGTTTAATTAAATGTATCTATTAATAATATTAATCCCTCTCTGGTCAGAATTCCCTTTAAAATAAACGGAGCTAAAGGTCAGATGGTTGAAATTTAATTCTGTCCCCGTAATGTTGATAGTTTTAGAAACAAGCAATAGACGAGACGTTCCTGTAATTGGCCAACATCCACTAAGTGAAAATTTTACAAGTGTGTTTGTTTGTTATGAGTTTGGAATATCTCAACTCGACATTTGGTTGTCTGGCAACTCGCAAGGAATTTCCCTCTATCTTGGAAAGTGTCTAGTGCAGGCATGTCGTCTGTCGCCCAGTTGCACTCTTTCTGTGGCCTTTCTAGCTTATTTTAATATGTTAAATAATCTAAATACAATATTTGCAAGGTATTGTATCGTTCTGTTAGAGAGGTTTCCTTCCGCCTGGGTTGATTTCGATGTTCGTATCGAGAGATAGATTAAATTCTATACATGACAGCAAATCACCTTGCCTAAGACCCCTGTTCACACTGAACTCTCTGGATAAGTCAACTTATATCTTTAATTTGTCAACTTAACTAGTCTGATTGATGAAGATCTGTGACTGTAGGCTTAATGGAACCTGATGGGGTCAGGAAAAAAACAAAACGATTGCAGCCAAATAATCTTTTATTTAAATTCTCCCCCTCACGGCTGACGTTTCGGCCCGAGGTCTAGGTCATCTTCAGAGCCTGCTGACAATAATCAAAAAGTGTGGATATTTGCAAAAAGCGACATCATTTAGGAGAGTAGTTTCCAAACTTTATATTATATTATCACGCCTCCCTTAAAAATACTTAATCGTATAACGCCCCTCTCCCCATTTTGAAAAATAATACAAACACAAAAATATTTATTGCACAACATTTATTAATACAAACTATTATATTTATTATTTTATTTATATGACTTTAGCAATCATTTAGAAATATTCACGCCTCTTCTTAGACTAGTCCACGTCCCCCTAGGGAGGCGCGCCTCACAGTTTGGAAAACCCTGATTCAGCATGTGGTCCGCTCAGAGTAAAACGTAGAAAAAAAAAAAACGTTTTGCTATGAGCGGACCACATGCTAAATGTTGTCGTCGCTGTTTTTTTTTGCAAATATCCACACTTTGATTATTACCAGCCGGCTCTGAAGATGGCCTAATCCTCGTGCCGAAACGTCAGCCGGGAGGGCGAGAATTTAAATAAAAGTATATTTAATCGGAGAATTAAATCATAATAATTCAACTAGAGCCAATCGTCTTGTTTTTTTTTTCCTGACCCATCACCATTAACTAATCTGATGATTTTCTGCTAGCAATTTGTAAGAGTTTAATGCTAATTGCTAATTAGACCAATTCGAAAAAAATTCACTTTTTTTCAATTCACTCTAATGTAAGGTGTATTGGAGGTAAAGATTTCTCTCTCTCTTGTGTGTTATGGCCAAAGTAAAGAACTTTAAAAAATGTTTCTTTCTTGAAATTTTATTGGCCCCGTAGAGTATTTCGGTTAGATATGGTTTTATTCTCAACAGTGCTCAATTTATTGTTCAGTTAGTAGGGCAATCTTTATTTTCTATTTTTAAAGGTCAATATGAATTTTTTGTTTTTAAGGTTGTCTATTATCAGGGGCGTATATAAGGGGAGGGGCCAAGAGGCCCCCCCGAAATTTTTCGAATCTATATACATATATACGGGAAAATAAAAATATTTTTGTGTAAGAGGGGGGGAATTTGAAATTGAGTTCCCCCCCTCCCCGAAAAAATTTCTACATACGCCCCTGTCTATTATTATTATTATTATTATTTTTTTTTTTTTTTTTAAGTCATTGAGGGTGCAGAGGCTATTTGACTTTTATAAATTTATTTATTATATATTTATATTATATATTCTACATGTCCATTTTCTTCAGAACCCACCAACACCCTAAAAGCCCACTATTTAATCAGATATTGAGGTCATCAGATGAGTCTCAAAATTCAATTGTTAAGTGGAAGTAGAATTTTTGCGCAATAATTAGTTGAAGATTGGCTGGTTGACTGAATCCTCCCCCCCCCCCCCCACTTTCTTCTTTTCATTTCTTTGCCTATTTATTTTACTTATTTTTTTCCCCTTTTTTAAATAAACTAAATGACAAATCTCTCTCTAAAAAGAAACGACTCAAATCCCCCCGAGTGTCGTAAATATTTCCATCATTTAGAGATTAAATGAAAATTAATGAAACTTCAAGGAATGTCTTTTTAAAGAAAGTTTAATCTAAGGTATCCCATTTATGTTTTTGAAAGAGTATCATCGTCATCAGAGCCCTTAATCCCTTAACGTTTCATCACACAAAAAAGAACTCTTCATTTAGAAATTAATTAAAAATTCAAAACACTTGAAAAAAAAAAGAGAGCTAACACTCAAAGAAAAACTTTAACTTTTTTATTGCAATATCAAAAAAAGATTAGACCACCCTCCCACAAAATTTGAATCTTTTATTCGGTTCACTTTAAGGATGCAAGCTTATGTTATTTTTCAATTTTGATCATTTTTTTTTATCGCCCGAAGAAATTATTTTTTCTTCTTTATTTTCTTTTCATTTTTATTCCTTTTTTCTTTTCCTAAATTCTAATTCTAATCAACTTGTTTAAGAAAAAAATAAGATATTCTCTAGCGTAAAATCCAAGTTCTATTTTAATTAGTTGGAATCAATTCGTTAACGAGTCAGAACTAAAGAAGAGAGGTGGTTACTTTGATTAATTTCATAAATCACTTATTTTGTAGATGCTCTTTAAAATGTATATTCTCATTTTTCCCTTGAAATCTTTTGAAGCACACTTCACTCTTGTACTTCATAGGAAAGATAGGAGAAATGGTTGCCATGGTAACAGGATTTAAATATTTTCCCATACTTATAAATTTTACATCTTGAAATCAAATGTACCGTACTGTCGGAAACTAAATACATGTCCTGGTGTGACAAGCACAGAACACAACTTTCGATTACCGAAGGTAAAGAGAAGTTGCTGTTGATGTTATGGAAAAGAATAAGTACAGGTGCAGCAAATAAATAGAGCCTTTGGATGCCAAATGCCGAAAAGGAGACGTTTCAGACAAAATTTTATTTGTCCATCCTCAGTCCTCGTTGGCTTATAAGTTAATTAGAGACAAAGTTGTCAATGTTGTTGTGGCACGAATTTGTATAAGACAACAAAGACTGAGGATGGACAAATAAAATTTTGTCCGAATCGTCTCCCTTTCGGCATTTGGCATCCAAAGGCTCTCTTTATTTGCTGCACCTCTACTTGCTCTTTTCCATTCCATTTTTTTATGTTTATAAATTTTACATCTTAATATTTGTTAGAACTAAATAAACGTCGACACAAAAAACCTAGTGTGACAAGCACAGAACTCAAAAAAGTTGTGTGCTGTAGGACCAGATATTTTTTTTTTTAAGGGAGAAAGAGGTAAATTGTAAGGTGTCAAAAGCATCCTATTGGTGCTCGAGATAAAAAAAAAACAAGTAATTTTAGTTTAAATATCTTTGTTCCTTTTTTTCCCTTCCCCAATTGCCATCTTCACAGACCATTTCTGTCGAAAATTAGAGAGAAAGCAAGGAGTATGTTCGCTTTAACTCTCTTTTTCTCATTGACTCGCTAAATGACTTCCAATTAGCAACCGATTCCCTTTTTTTAAACAAATAATTAAATTAATTGATTAGTTTGCGAGAAAAGATAAAAAAAGACTATTCTTTTCACTAGCTGCACCGCCCGCCTATGGCAGCCTCCTCGCCTCTTGACTCCGCCCCCTGGACCCCCTCCACCTGCGGCGGACTCTCGCCTTTACTTAATTATGTAGAATAAAAAAATACATAAATATTTCTCTTTCTAAAAATCAACGAATACATAAATATTTCTATATATTCCTATGGAGAAATCGTAACTTTAAGAATTAATAACTCAAAAATATATAGGAATTTCGGAATGAAAACAATTTTCCTGTAATCCCTAGAAGGTCCTCTTTAAGTATATAAAATTTCGTTTCAAAATTCCAACGGGAAGTTGGTCAAGAGGGCGTGCCAGACAGACAGAAACGCAGACGGACATTAGCGAATTATATAAATAGAATCTGGACGCTATATAATGAATCAACGTCTCTGATAATGGACCAATAAATTCCAATAAGCATCCAGTGGATTTATTTTTGGATGAGGTTATATTTGCTCATACTCTATGTGAACGTATTTAGTTAACATACTGAGGAATTGGTGCGATTTTTCAAAATTTTAAAATTTTATTTCTAATATAAAAAAACCTTTTCGGGTCTTTTCTTTCAAAATTTTCTTTATAATTCTAAAATAAAGGCGGCAAATCCAGATTTCTATAATCGTATTTTTTTCTTTTTTGACTATATTTTTTAATCTTAAAAATCTTGTACAGTGATATAGTTGTACTTATATTTTGAATATGTTGCCTTCTTTTGTCTCTCTAGTGTCGGCCTTCGATTCAGTTAGAACGGCCTAAAACCATTCACAATATAATTGCGTTTATTCCTACTTGTAGAGAGTGGCGGAAATTAGCGATATACAGTATGTCCATTAGGGTGACCGGATCTCATAGAGACGGAAAAAAAATTTTGAAATATTGTTCGTCTGGACCCCACAAAACGATTCCCCTTTGCAGATATTGAGATAGCCGAAATTTGAGATCGATTAAACGACGTTAACCCGTGCCGCTCGTCACTCAAAGTATGAAAGAATCCAAATTTTTGACTAAAAAGGTAACACGAGTCCTCTAGGGGGGGAGGCAGGCCCCCCGGTACCCCTCTAGTTACGCCCATGGTTATATTTCTACTTTAAATATATACCAAAAAAATGCAAAATTTATCACGTAATAACAAAATATACAAATTATGCTCCTAGTGGTAACAGGTCTTTTGGGGTTAAAGGCTGTCGTAACTCGGTTTGACTTAAAATAACAACAATTATGTATAGAATACTAAATTTCGAGGAAGAACATTAGCTTTTTTTTTGAGATACTATTGTTTCTATTATGTGTACCGTTCTGGAGTTATGGCTCACAATGTTACCTTTTTGGTCAAAAATTCTTGATTCTTTTCATACTTCGAGTTGACGAGCGGCACGCGGGTTAACGTCGTTTAATCCATCTCAAATGCTTCGGCTATCTCAATATCTGCAAAGGGGAAACGTTTTGTAGGGGGGTCCAGACGAACAAAATTCCGGACATCGGATTTTTGTGGTCACCCTAATGTCCATATAGGTTGCAATTGTTGACAAAACTTCTCTTTTCAGTAGGCTTGTCAATCAACGGGATCTTGGTGTTTGCATCTCATCGCCTAGGTCAAAAACCACACTCATATTCCTTATTTTTCAGTATCATAAATGATTAAGATCTCAAAATTCAGGTTGACGGGGTAATGAACAAATAAATCGAGACGAATATTCTCAAGAGACATCAAAGGGGTTTATTCTTAAGATAAGCAACGCAGAAAAGATTTATTTGCAACATGACAAAAAGTAGCCCATAAGCATTTTTTTTCTTCAAGGGAAACTTTACACATTAGAGCAAATTATATTGCCTTCAAAAAGGGGGCACATGTAACTGAACGAAGTACTGATTTTTTTTTGCTACGTATTGCTGGGGGCCAAAAAAAAAACTTTAAACCACTTGAAAGATATTTATTCAAGAATTTTAAATCCAAAAAAGCATGTTCATATTTGAAGAAATAGAAGAATTTTAAATTCGGGGGGGGGGTGGGGGGCTAAAAAAAAAAAAAAACTTTAAACCACTTGAAAGATATTTATTCAAGAATTTTAAATCCAAAAAAGCATGTTCATATTTGAAGAAATAGAAGAATTTTAAATTCGGGGGGGGGGGGGGGCTAAAAAAAAAAAAAAACTTTAAACCACTTGAAAGATATTTATTCAAGAATTTTAAATCCAAAAAAGCATGTTCATATTTGAAGAAATAGAAGAATTTTAAATTCGGGGGTGGGGGGGGGGGGGCTAAAAAAAAAAAAAAACTTTAAACCACTTGAAAGATATTTATTCAAGAATTTTAAATCCAAAAAAGCATGTTCATATTTGAAGAAATAGAAGAATTTTAAATTCGGGGGTGGGGGGCTAAAAAAAAAAAAACTTTAAACCACTTGAAAGATATTTATTCAAGAATTTTAAATCCAAAAAAGCATGTTCATATTTGAAGAAATAGAAGAATTTTAAATTCGGGGGGGGGGGGGGGGGGCTAAAAAAAAAAAAAACTTTAAACCACTTGAAAGATATTTATTCAAGAATTTTAAATCCAAAAAAGCATGTTCATATTTGAAGAAATAGAAGAATTTTAAATTCGGGGGTGGGGGGGGGGGCTAAAAAAAAAAAAAAACTTTAAACCACTTGAAAGATATTTATTCAAGAATTTTAAATCCAAAAAAGCATGTTCATATTTGAAGAAATAGAAGAATTTTAAATTCGGGGGGGGGGGGGCTAAAAAAAAAAAAAACTTTAAACCACTTGAAAGATATTTATTCAAGAATTTTAAATCCAAAAAAGCATGTTCATATTTGAAGAAATAGAAGAATTTTAAATTCGGGGGGGGGGGGCTAAAAAAAAAAAAAACTTTAAACCACTTGAAAGATATTTATTCAAGAATTTTAAATCCAAAAAAGCATGTTCATATTTGAAGAAATAGAAGAATTTTAAATTCGGGGGGGTGGGGGGGGCTAAAAAAAAAAAAAACTTTAAACCACTTGAAAGATATTTATTCAAGAATTTTAAATCCAAAAAAGCATGTTCATATTTGAAGAAATAGAAGAATTTTAAATTCGGGGGGGGGGGGGGGCTAAAAAAAAAAAAAACTTTAAACCACTTGAAAGATATTTATTCAAGAATTTTAAATCCAAAAAAGCATGTTCATATTTGAAGAAATAGAAGAATTTTAAATTCGGGGGGGGGTGGGGGGCTAAAAAAAAAAAACTTTAAACCACTTGAAAGATATTTATTCAAGAATTTTAAATCCAAAAAAGCA
>JAKCPI010004304.1:0-16520 GCA_023213315.1 Euborellia annulipes | reverse complement strand
CTGCAGCAACTGCAGCTGCATGATGCATGGCTGCTAAATGTTGAGCAGCAGAAGATCCACTGGATGATGACGAGTGTCCATAAGAAGAAGAGGCCATATCCGGTGAACAATTCCCAGGATGTTGTTGTTGTTGTTGCTGTTGCTGCTGCTGTTGTTGCTGTTGGAGACCTTGATTTCCGCCACTACCGGCACCGCCACCTCCAAAACTGCCTCGTTTCCCGTGTTTTCGTCGCCTTGGTCGATATTTATAATTAGGGTGCTCTTGCATATGAATTACACGCAAACGTTCAGCTTCTTCTACATATGGACGACGATCTTGGGGCGTTAAACTACGCCATTTTTTAATGCATATCAACAGAAGAGAAGACGATTTGTTTTTTTTATTAAAAAGATAATAGATAAAGAGAGTAATTAAAAAGGGAGTTATAAGAAAATAACAAATTTCGTCTGACCTTCACATTTAACACTTTCTTTGGATCATGTGTTAAGTTTAAATTGTATATGATTCGAGATTTTAATTTAGGAAGGGTGATTTAGGGCTGTTACTAGGGTGAGATCCTCGTGGTCTAGTGGGATTATATAAATAATGAAATATTTTTTAAATTGACACCTCTTTAGGGTTAGTACTAAGGGAGATCACAACTGGATTCGAAATATCTTTTTTTTGAAATGGGCGCATAAGGTCCGAAGACCTATAATGACCAATAGTCACATGCAGCCAGGAAGAAAATAAAAACAAAAGGAGAAGCATAAAGGAATAACTCAACTGCGGGAACAGAGAAGATGCCTGTTGAGGTTAGACTTGAAAATCTGAAGATTTTAGGTTTTGGGGAAGATAGACGCAGGAAGCTTGTTCCAATCACGGGAGGTCATGGGGACATGTGATGCAGAAAGTGAAATGGGACCCCTTGTCGACGAAGTTAAATTATCGGTACGGATATTTTAGTCGAATTAGGTGAAATTAGTTAAGAGAATTCGGGATGACCTGGCTTGTGTCAAAGAATCAATGACGTTTATCAATAAATAATAGCAAAAGCTATCTTATTTAGCAGAAGACGGAAGCATCTTACTCACAGGATATTTTTTGACAACATGTGGTCCTTTCTGTTAGATATCTTGGTGTTCAGTTGGATAAGCGCCTGAACTGGAAAAATCATATCAAATGTCTTGCTTCTAAGGGGAGGGTGGCAGTTAGAGTATTATGGCCGTTATTAAAGCCTTCCAGCTCATTGATGTTGGATAATAAGTTACAACTTTATAAGACGATGTCTCTCTTATGGCAGTCCGTTATGGTTATGTTCTGCCATATCTATTAAGCTCTTAATTGAAAGAGTTGAGAACAAAACTTTAAGAGTTATTGCTAATCCTCCACCTAGGACAAGCAACGCATTAATTCAAGTTGGTCTTGACATCGAGTCTATAAGTAGGGTGTATAATGCTGCTGCCAATAAATTCGAAGCACACCCTAAATTATTGGTCCGTGGTATTAGGAGAGAAAGTTTTGGAATAATGCCTTCTTCTTTCTAACATTTACTTTTTAATTTTTTATAAAATTTACGGCCTTGGGGTTTTTTTTTTTTTTTGAAAATTTTTCCCCACGACAGAAGATGGAAATACCATGATCTGGAAAACTCTCAAATTGGACACAGGATAGTGGGCGCAAAAGAAAGCTCGAAGCCTACGTTTTTTCAATTATATTACCTTGTGCATGTTTTCTTTTGTATAACCTTTTGGACAATAAAATCTATCTTATCTCTTAATTAGATGAAAAATATCGATTTTTGTGTTACGATTGAATACGATTTTTCAATATTTCTTAAACAGGTTTATTCGGTAATTTTAGCGATAAGAATACATAAGATAAATATTACAAAATAATCGATTTAGTAACCTTAAATAGTTTTTCATTGTGTTTTAAAATGTCTTTTCCTCAAATTCCTGTTTTTTATACCTATTATTTTGAAGGTTATATTTATCACGAATGGTGTTAATTTAAAGCTTTTATGGTTTGATTATTATTTATTATTAGGGGAATTTTTAATTATAGACCACATTTTTGTTATAAATATTGTACGATTCTGCTTATTCTGCAGCCGTTATCAAGTAGTGTGCACTTGCTCCGACTCATGTGAATTGACTGCCAGGTCTGTTACGTGCCTACGACGTCAGCGCCATCGGCAGCCATTTCTATGAAGTTAGATTCAAATTTTCCCGCCATTTTTCACTCATTCCAATATAATAACCAAAACCCTGACATCTAATTAACATTATTTCGCATTCAACACAATGTTCCACATTTTATTAAGCATATATCCATCTTGTTTGTTGATATTATTTGGATGTTTATTAATTTCTATCGACTCTTTGACTTTTATAATTAATTAATTATTATAATAATATAATTAATTATAATTCTAACAATGGTAACAATGGTTGTCATGGTAACAAGATATAAATATTTTTCTATATCAGTGTCTCCTTTCATATAAATTACAAATTTCATCCCTCTATATCTCCCGAACCGTTCACTTTAACGTGATTATGTATTAGAGCATTTATGTTTGCAATTTAATTTCGATTATTTTTGTATAGATACATTTTTGTGGAAAACCGCATAGTTTTCGAGATATTTACGAAAAACCATCATCCCGCAACTTTACCGGCTTATTCCTGCCAAAGGCCCCGGTACTGGAAGTGCTGACTCTTGAGTATCTTTCCATCACTAAAATGCAACCTTCAGAAAACTATTGCCCATTTTTGTCGCAAGCTCTCCATCTATCACTTTCCAAATCACATATTAATTTGAAAGATCATTTGTTTGCTGACGATGATTCGTACAATCATGCCTGAGTGGTAATAGACTCTGAGAGATCTAGAACTTTACATCATTCAACGAAAATAAATCCTTTTTAATGTGAGATGTGTAAAAATGAAAGATATGCATACGAGAAGGAAAGGAGAGAGGGAGTTATTAGTGTGGCTGTAACTATAGCTCCAAGGGTTCTGGCTCCACCCACCCACCTACACATATGCTCTTAATGGGGGCCCGCAAGCAAACCAACAACACCTGACTATCTTCTTTCAAATGACATTTATTCTCTCATTTTAAAAAAGCAAGCGGCAAGCAAGCAAATGACTAAACTTTCCAACAGATTTTGGCTTCTATCAAAGAAAATAGAAAAATGCTTTTGAATAGAGCTCAGGGCCGTCTTAAGAAATTCGGCGTCCGTGGGCTACTAGAAATAACGCGCCCCTCTTCCTAAGAAAATACACGGAATGTCAAATGGGAGCGGGGTGTCCCATGGGCGTCCGCAGGGGGGCAACCAGGCACTTGCCCCCCCTGGAAAATTAAAATGATACAAAAAAATGTATAAAACAAAAAAAAATACAAAAAAAATCTTTCACAGTATACATCCACCTTGCCGCGGTGTGAAAGCTTTAAATACTAAGGGATGTATAACATTATTAATATCAAAATACGTTTTTTTTAACTTATCTTGAAGCGACTTGCCCCCCTGCAAAAAATCCTTGCCCCCCCCCCTGCAAAAAATCCTGCGGACGCCCATGGGGTGTCCGGAAAAGTTATACAAAAGTGTCAGAACTAGAAAAAATCTATTTATTACTTTTATACTAAACAAAAATAAAATTTAATTAAATCAAAAAACATTTAAAAATTATCAAAGAAATCTCTCTCAATGGATAAAATACTTAAATCATTGAGTTTGCTCTGTCCCAAAGAAGATCGTAAGTAATTTTTTATTCTTTTGTTTGCTGAAAATGATCTTTCGCCATTGCAGTTTGTAGTGGCGATACTTCAAAATATGCGCAGTGCTGTGGTTACGTTTGGAAATGTAGATTCAATTTTTAACTCGATTATTGTCTTTAAACTTAGTTCTGCGGTAGATATATTTTCGGTATTTTCCAAAAATGAATTTTTATAAAACTAATAAATAAATGACTAATAACTTAATAACTAATAAGAACAAAAAAATATAGATATTGCCGCCCCCAAAAGGCTTGCGCCCTGGGGCTATAGCCCTCTGGTTAGGGCCCCCCTGATAGAGCTGTTTATATTGGAAGAAATTTTAATAAGTTAAATATTTCTAGACCCTCATTGGGGGAAAAAAAAGAGAAAAATTTTCATAATATATTTTTTTAGACAAACTATTGAATGAAGTGGCACAAAAAAAAGAACACAAACAAATTGTAAGTTAATCTACAGTATTTTTTTTTAATTTAAAATAAATAAATTTACTTACTATTTGTTTGACGTTGTTCTGCCACTTCAATTCAATCAACTTTTAAATCCATTATATTTAAAATATTTAATATAATAATATATAATAATCTTAATAATGGTTTTTTTAATTAATAAACAAATTAATAATTTAATTTAGGCTAATATTTCAATTTAATTTAATATATTAATAAATTTAACAGTTAAAATATATTTAAAATCATAGTGAATTTTGACAGATATATTTTAAAAATACGAGGTTATGTTCAAAAACTTAATGTGTCAATTATAACATTATGCAGACATCAAAATCTTCGCCACCGATCAGCTCCATCCACACCAATATTCACGTTTTCTATTAATATCTTGAACCAAATACCAATTTATAGCGATTAAAAAAAGTTTAAACTTTTAGACACTTCCTTTATCTTTGTTATTATCGCAGCTCCAACGTAAACACCAATAGCGAGCTGTTTGATGCTCTGCTTTTATCGAAGCTCTTATCGCTTATCGCAGCTCCAACATAATCGCTCCCTAAGAACAGCGCCACAATTAAGTCTCCACCTGGGAGTTAAAGCCTTAAGTATATGCTATATGGTGATAAGGTAAAATGGTACAGATGATTTTATTTTACCTTTTCAAATTTAAAATTATTTCACCATATACCATACCATAAACTTAAGGCTCTAGCTATCGGGTGGGGACTTAATTGTGGCGCTCACTGTACTAGTCGATTATATTGATTGTTGGTGGTATTTCAATAAATACTTAGCATCCTCTAAATAAGGGGATTTGGAATTTTCTAAAATTTTTTTGGAGTACTGTTGGCTTAATGGTGACGGAGTCAGAGAAATAGCAAGAGATTTGCAGTCCAATTTTCTTTTATTTAGATTTTCGTCCTCATAGCTGACGTTTCGGGAGGTCTAGGCCATCTTCAGAGCCGGCTGGCAATAATAAAATCTGTAGATATTAAAAAAAAAAAAAAACAGCAACAGCATGTGGTCTGCTCACAGCAAAAATTTTTATACATTATTTTATGATATACGCCCTACTACTTGTCTCAAATAAGTTGAGAAAAATCATCTTTTTAGGGTGAGGTGGATAGCTGAATAGATCTTGTGGTAAGGAAGAAAGAAAAGAGCGATTGCAGCTAAGTTTATTTCGTTTTTCGTTTATTAATCGCTTAAAGCCGACGTTTCGGTCAGATATACGACCATCATCAGGGCTGAAGCCCGATTAATAAACTTTAAGCTGCATTCGCTCTTTTATTTCTTCCTTACTACAAAATCATCTTTTATTTATCTGGTAGATAGATTCTCAACAAGTATCTTGTTAAATGTTTACTTAGCCCGCTTAAGGCATAATAGATATTTTTTCTTCAAGTTCTGACAACAAGCGTGCTTGAAAAAAAAAAAAAAAAATATGATAGAATTATTAAAATGTTATAATTTGATAAATAATATCGTTTAATAAATTTATCTTCATTGCGTGATAAGTTTATAAAGATGGCTGCCCAAGCGGATAAAAAGTCAATTAAATAAAAATTATATTTATCTTTAAAAAAAAAAAAAAGAAGAAATATGAACAAATCATAGATATTTACGATCTTCTTCTTGTGTGTGTGTGTGTGTGTACGCACGCGTGCACGAATTGGACGTTAACGTAAATACGTTTGTTTATTTAAACAAATTAGCATTCAAAAGAAAAAAGAAGAAGAGAGGCAAGCAAGCGAGAGATAACGTATTATATATAAATATATGTACAGTATAATTAGAAAGAGAGAGATCTGACAGACAGGGCGTTTAATCTATTATTAGTAAGCGCGCGCGCGCTTGCGTCTCTTAAAATTAATTCATTGTTAAAAGGTTGCCAACTTGAAATTGACAAGCCAAACAAAAAGAATTAAGGCCCTCTCCTGATATCAAGTTTTTGCATTTTATTATCAAAAACTTTTCGGTCGCATATGGGACCATATTCAGAACCAGGTTTATTTCAGACATTAACTTGGCCCTGAAGATGGTCCCAAATGGCATCGAAACGTTCTGTTTCTGATCTGAACAATCAAGGGGGTTCTTTTTTATCACGAATGTGTTTATTAAAGCTTTTGTTATTTGAATTTTTTTTTTTTAAGTGAAACTTTTATTTTATCCTCCCAAATTTTTCGGCCCTTCTATCAGCATGTCACGTCAAGTGCCGTGACGCTACAAGTCATGACGTCACAATCTGTGACGACAAAAATAAGAAAGTTGAAATTTAATATATATAACGAATTATAAAAAGATTTAATAATTCAATTTTTAAATTGATAAAATAGCTATAATTTTTAAAATAATTTAGGTAAAATGATTCAAATCTTCAATCTATATATATATATATCATAGCGGTGTGTCCGTCTGTCTGTCCGCCCGAGCCAGCTGTCGGGGGGTCCAGGGGGCGTAGCCCTCCTGTCTAGACGCCAGCCAGTTTCCTATAATTACGAAAAGACGAGGGTCCGCCGCAGGCGGGCCCGAGCCAGCTGGTGGGGGGTCCAGGGAGGCGAAACTCCCCTGGCGGCGCGGCTTGTTGCCAAATAAATATTGTTCTCAGTTTTTAACATGCCTCTATTGATTTCCCATTTTCCAATTATTAAGTTAAGATTAAAAACGCGATTTTAATACTCTTAATTGAATAATTTTCTGAAAACTTTCAGTTAAACGCCTACGATCCGAAAAAAGTTTCACTTGCATCGTGGTTTCATAAAACCACACAATGATTTTATTTAAAAAAAAAACGTCTTACGTTTTACGTCTTGAATTTGAATTCTAATATATCGGTGGAAAATAAATAAACGTCAAAAATTCTGGTGTGAAAAGCACAGAACAGAACTTTCGATTACTATAGGTAAGAGAAAGTTGTGTGCTGTGCGACCAGTCCCACCAGATTTTTTTTCTATAGAAATCTATTGAGCACAATTTCAACTTTGGAATGCGTTCCTATTCAAAAATGAGAAATTGTTAAGTTTTAATTAAATTTTATCAAATTATTAATAATTTCAAATTTTAAAATTATAAAAAGTATATAGAAAGTATTATTGATTTTAAAAAAAAGTCAAAAGGTAAATAAATGCAACGAATTCGCCCATGTCAATTAATCAGGTTCTCGATGAAATTTAATTGGTGGATTATAGCACAATCTCGATGCAAAAGAGAGAGAGTGTTTTTTTTTCTTTTGGTAAAGATACACCTAAGCTACATAAATCAATTTATTATTAAGTAAAAAAAAAAAATATCGAAATAAATCATCATTTATGAATCAATAAAAAAAAAAAAAAGATATTAAAATAAAAAGATTCATATGATCATGAATAATAAATAATTATCTCTTTTGAAATATATTATGTCCAAATTGTCTCTTTGTTTTTACCGACACTTTGCCTTAGAACGAGAAAAAAATTTAAATTAAATTATCACGAATTTTAATTATAACTAGGATCTAACAATTCATAAGAGATTATTGGGACATCGAGCTATAATTTTTTTAATGACTTATTAAAAAATTATCGTAATTAATTTTTTTGTTGTCAAGCAAATACAAAAAAACAATATGTTCCAATAATCTTTAATTTTTTTTAAATTTAAAAATGAATTTATTATTATTATTAATCACATATTAATTAAGAAATTTTTAAATTAAGCTTAGATGATTTATTTAAAAATCAAATGTCAAATTAGTTCAGCATTCTTTCAATAGATGGCAGGCTAGTCTAACAGCCGATATAGTATTAGCCTATATCTGGCCTATATTTATATATTTTTATGCTTTTATAAAAGATACATAATATATAAAAACATTTATAAAGTATTTATTGTTAAAAGATCAATGAATATCAACCAAATGCATTAAATATTATTAGCTACCATTCTGACATCTCTTGGCAAATTTTTGAATTACTTGATTTTTTGGGCATACTTTTTATGACACACAACGCCATCTTATCGGGAAAAACATGCGTAAACACCTTCGCTCCCTGTTATTTTACATATTATTGGAAAAAAAGGTGCGCGAGCAGCAGCACAAAATGATTTGGAGTGCAGCAGGTTGCCGACCTCTAGTATTGACATTACTCAGTTTGAATCTCAAGTGGCTATGGAGAGATTCTGTTGATAGAGGCAACGTTTAATAATCATTTAGTGCAAATGCTCTGATCCTTCAATTGAGTAAGATTTTAAAAAAGAAATATTATATAAATAAAATTAAAAGATTTTTTTTTTTTATTAATAGAAAGAGAGAGAGAGAGAGAGAGTGGCGTGCCGCCCCCGGGGTTCCAACCCATCACCTTGTAATATTATTAATGGCCTCTCCGCCCTAATGTTTTTCAAATGATTAATACTCGACTTGGTGCCGGCGTTTTATGCCTTTGATATAAATAAATTTATCATTGGAATTAGGGAGGGTAGAGTGGGGTGGGGTGGGGTGGGGGGTAAAGGTGCATAATTAGGATATATAGCCCTAGGTGTGTCCCAAAGGAGGTGCATCCATTTCCATTCATTCATCGAAAAGGCGCGACCCTCCAAAAAAACTCGCCTAATCAGCGACACCACACAGTCACTCATAAATTAGATTCTGTTGTCGCCAAGGAGATTTCAAAAAAAAAAAAAAAAAATCTAATGATGCTAACATCCGACTTGAGAAAGAGAGAGAAATTTACAAGATTTATTGTTGTTGGGTTGAAGATATTAATAATTACAATTGTATTTCATTCACCACCAGAACTCGCTTCCTTTGCTTCCCCTATTCATATTTTAATTTTGGAAGAAAAAAATAAAAAAATTAATATTTATACATTCAACCCTAAGACTTCTTTTTAATACTATTTCACGCTGAGTGTTCCCGAGTCGAAATCGAACGCCTGGTTTGAACCTTTTAGTCCTGAATTCCCTTGTTATTTGATAGGATGTTATTTATTTACAATTTTGTGAAAGCCTACTGATTCTACCAGGAGAATTAGAAGATTCAAACCAGTACTTGAACGCCTGGTTTGAACCTTTTAGTCCTAAATTTCTTTGTTATTTGATAGTATTAAATTTGGTTAAAAGACCTACTAAACCTACCAGGAGAGTTTGAAGGTTCAAACCAGTACTTGAACGCCTGGCTTGAACCTTGCAGTCTTCAATTGAGGACTAGAAGGTTCAAGCCACCCCCGAGTCGAAATCGAACGCCTGGTTTGAGTCTACAAAACCTCAGAATCTAATTGTTGTCTAAGTAGACTTAGCAGAATCAAACTAGGATTTGAAAGCATAACATATATTAATTTTTAATATAATTTTAAAGAAATTATACATAATTATTTTTCTCTTTTTAGTACATTTATAAAAGCGTTGTTTTTAAATTTTTTTTTATATTATTTTTATTCTATTTATTTTTTATTTATTTATTTATTTTTCTTTTTTTTAATTTTTTAAAATTGGTTTCTTCTCAGCTGTTTGAAATTTATAGTAAAAGTTATTTCTATCCTTTTTTTTTAAATATAAATTTATATTCATATATGCGAGAGGGAGATAATAGAATAATCCACCTACTTGATTTTAATATTAGTAGTTTTCTCAGAATGGATTATCATCGATGCCTTCTTCTGATTACATAGCCTTGCAATGGTCAAAAAGTCCGGTGTTTTGTGACGTATGGCTTTTGTTTGCGGGTTGTAATGTGCTCTTGATTGATCCTTGTGATGTGAGTTTTTTGGTGCCTCTCGGAGACAAAAGCGTGAGCAAAAACAATTTTCTTCTTTGTTTTTAGGAGCGGATTAAAAACAAACTCTAATCTCTTTGAAACTCTTAACTCAACTGGTTAAGAACAAAATTAAACACATTAGCAATTATTTGTGCCACAGCTGTATTACATAATTTGTCCATTAAAAATAATATGGTTCAAGTGGACGAAGAGAAGGAATGCATCAATCAAATAGAAGGCATTGTAAATAATGAACAAGTTTGTATAGAAATGTATTTATATTAAGAAATTTTTCAAAAATCGAGATAACTCAACTTGGACTGTAGGAGAGACCAGGGGAATGGCGCCATCTTAAGGAAAAAACAATTTTTAATTGATAGACAAATGAATGGATTAATATAATTTTTTATTATTATGGATTAAATTATATGAATAATAATATTTTATTGTGTTCGCAATTTCGCTATACAATATGAGTGAGTTTACATTATATTTTTGTATTTCTTTTGTGTTTTTTTTCTTTAATACATTTCTAAATATTTTGTGTTACATTTTTTTTTTTTTTTTTTTTTTTTATCTATACAATTAGTCTCCTTTTCATTGCTTCAACAGTATAGTGTATCACGGAGTTCAACTTCTCTAGGTCCGAGATGGCCAGTAAATTTTCCAGTGTTCTTCTTCCGTTTTGTAGAAGTTGTTCCAGATGTCTTTTTCTGCTGGTCTCATGCATGGGGCAATCAAATATGAAGTGGGAAAGTGTTTCCTCTTCCTGTAGATTGCAGATGGTACAGGGTTCTTCTGGGTTGAATGTGCATTTGAGGTCTTTGTAAATGAGAGTTATCCTCTTCCCGCCTGCGAGGCGCAGCTGAGTGACGAGGCGTTGTTTGGCTATTGGGACTCTGAGACCCAGATGAGGGGCCGCACCGGTGAAGGGGTAGATGTTTTTGTAGATTTTGTTGTAAGATGAAAGGAAAATTTTTTTCGTGTCCTCCTCTCTCAGGAATATCTCATATTTTTCTATTATGTCGGGGATGCTGGCAGGTGTTATATTGTCCAGGGTCTCTTCTATACCTAGCGGTTGAGTAAGTCTTTTTACTTGGGAGATCCAGTTTAATTCTGGTTTGTTTGACTCTTTTTTTCCAGATCTTTCAAACTATTTAGCATGATTTTCGGCAATCTTTCTTCCGTCATATTGTTGATTTTTAAATACCATCTTAAAATTTTTTTTAAGATTAGAGGCTTAACGCTGTGGTGACCTGTTTCTTTTTGGACTAGGTAATTTGGTGTTGTTTTTGAAAGGCAGAGAAGCATTTTTTTAATTTTGATTTCTGCCTGTTCTTGATAGACAAATGTAATATAATAATAAAAAGATGATGAAACTGCATTCTAGATTTAATTAGTTATTCACTGAATTTTTTTGGTGCAAGGCCTGTCACTCTAAATATCTAAACAAATTTTTTTTTATTTTGTCTAATCAGTGGCGGGATTCCCCTAGGTACCCGGGTAATGCTGCCATGCGCTGGATTAATTAACGTCACCTTTTATAAAACTAAGTAAATAATGGAAAAATACATAAAACAATTTAAAAATATAACTCAATAAGTAATGTAGATGTATATTTTGTTTATTAACAATATAAAAACACAATTCACGGGTGTGTGATGCATTGTTTCTTAGTTCATGGACCAACACATGATATATATAATTCTTTATTAGGGTCCGACCGAAACAAGATTTTCAACCGAAACCGAATATTCGGCCTCAACCTTAGTTTCGGCCGAAACCGAAACTTGTATTTTCTATAAAAAAATTTTTTCATTTTATCTTTTTTTTTTGAATAATTTTTTTCCCTTCGGTGAAAATCATTTTACCTTTTTTTTAGGGAGACTAAATTTTTTTTCTCCCTCAAGTGCAAATTATTTGACTTTTTTTTTTTTTTTTTTTTTTTTTTTTTTGCATGCGAGTCTCATCCCATTTTTTCAGACTCTGGTTTCGGCCGGCCGAAAGGTTCGGCTACTTTTTGGCCGAAACCATGATTTTTGGCCGAAACTGGCCGAAACCGCCGAAACCGAATATTCGGTCGGTTCCTATTCTTTATTTATTAATTGCATAATTGAGAGAATATCTCAAAACGTCCATCTATGTAGATCGCGCTTCAGTAGCGGAGAAATCTGAACGCTTGATTTGAGCGGCGTTTCTCTAGTAGACTGAAATCAGCGATCTACCATAATTTAAATAAGCGAGTGCGTACTGTGGTCCAGTAGTAGGGCATGTTTAGCGTAAATCGACAGATCCGCGGTGAGACTCCCGGCGGTACCTACATTTTTCGCTTATTTAAATTAATAAATACTTGGTTATATGTTTTTCATAATTACTTCATGGACCAACACATGATAAATATAATTTTTTATTGTTTCTTACTGTATATATTTGATAGCACTCATTGACACCTTTCGCATTAAATGACAAATGTTAATGCGAAAGGCCTCGATGAGTGCTATCAAATATATACCAGGTAGGCCCTACAGTAAAAAACAATGCATCACACACCCGTGAATCGTGTTTTTATATTGTTAATAAACAAAATGTATTTTATTAACTATCGATTGTCCTGAGGAAGGGCTCGATTCTCGTCCGAAACGTCGGCAATCAAAATAAAATTGAATAAAGATTGATTAAATTTTTGTCTGATATCTTTCTGGCTCCCATCCTACTCATATTTATCAATAGTACAGCCATCCATGGGCGTACCCAGCGAGGGGCAGGGGGCAGCTGCCCCCCCCCCCCCTAGAAGCAACAAACAAAAAATTAAATGTTTATAAAGTGATGAAACGAAACAAAATTGGTGGTTGGCGACGGGGAATGATTCTTTTTTGTTAGGTCTGGAGGGTTTTTAGGCCTTTAATTCGAAGGCTTTACCCCTCTATATAAAAAATAGCTATGTCACAATCTGGACGACCATGATCTGCCCCCCCCCCCCCCTGGACGACCATGATCTGACCATGCCCCCCTAGATTTGATCCTGGGTACGCCCATGCAGCCATCACCTCGATATTATTTTAAATCAGTGTAATAATGGCAACTTCATCAAGAAGATCATGTGTACATGACTCTAACGTGTTTTGTTATATATGCGGCTCTCTCACTCTCAAAAACAGGAGAGAGAACAACCTCATTGGTAAAAAATCTGGTGTGACTGGCGCACAGCACACAACTTTCTCTTACCTTCGGTAATCAAAAGTTGTGTACTGTGCTTGTCACACCAGATTTTTTGTGTCAAGATATATTTAGTTTCCGACAGTACGGTACATTCGATTTTCAAGATGTAGGCCTACAATTTATAAGTATGAGAAAATGTTTATATTTTGTTACCATGGCAACCATTTCTCCTATCTTTTCTATGGAGTACAAGAGTAAAGTGGTCATCAGAAGATTTCAATCACAAAATGAGAATATACATTTTAAAGAGCAACTAAAAAATAGTTGATATATGAATTTTAAAAAAAATCGTTGGAGCAAATTTTGAGAAAATCGAAAAAAACTGAAAAAGTACATCAGTAAAGTACTAGTACTCTTTGGCCGATTTTGATTAAAAGCTTCGTGTCACGTCCCATGGGGGTGCCTAACTTAAATATAAAACTTCAACCTCCTAGCTCTTTTCGTTCTTGAGATATTTTGTTCACAGACACACACAGACACACACACAGACAGACAGACCATGTCGCGAAAACCACTTTTTTGGATTCAGGGGACCTCAAAACGTGAAGATCCATCAAAAATCTCGGCATCGAATTTTTGACATGAATCCAATACTTTCTCTCTATATATATATTACATATATACATAGGTAAGAGAAAGTAAAAAAGGCCTATCTATCTTATTTTGGTATAAAGTTAGGAGACCAAGACAAAACATTTGCGCCACTTACTCTATGTCATACATGCGTTGCAAGTTTGAGGAATTGGACACAAGGCAAGTAGAAATCTTTACCATTCGGAATTCCAATGGTATGGGGAGAGCAAGAAAACAATGTGCTATTTTTGTATGGTGAAAATTGCGGGGCATAACAAGAAAAGTATGAAAGCAATAACTTATCCAAACCTAAAATCAGCCATAAGACCCAAACCACATGTCCTAACATTCCCGTGTCTGAACCCCCGTTGCTTTAGAATCTTCAACATCATCGTCATCATCATCTTCTAAAGAAACATCAAATCATGATTATGACTTCACATCCACAAAAAGACAACCAGAACAGTTTACACAAGAAGAACTGAATGTCCAAGTAGGGTATATAAACCAACTATTGAATAATGCCAAACAAAACAATATCAGAATATCACTAAGATGGACAAGAGGGCACAGTACCTCACAAGGAAATAGAATCGCCGACTTCTTGGCAAAAAGAGCGGCATACCAAGGTGCCCAACTGAACGCACCAACACCATGGCAAGATATATACTCACAAGCAAAAGCTCACACAAAAAATACCTGGAATCAATTATGGAAGCAAACATCCCAAGTAACAGGTTCAGCACTGGCAAAACTTAAACCCTCAATTGGGCCACCCTGGTTTACTCCGTATACAAATCTAGACAGATCAATAATCAGGGTAAGGATTAACCACACTCGCACTCCGGCCCACCTGGCAAGATTTAACATAATACCGTCACCACTGTGCCAATGCTCCAACATCCCAGCAACACCGTACCAAACCGCAAGCAATATTCAATAAAAGTTAACCCAAACTTCCGAGACCCCACCATATTAAAGTTCCTGCAGTTCCTAAAATCTCCGCAACTGGAAAACCTTCAATACTTAAGCCTCTTCATCACAGCCTCAAAAATCACTCTATAATCTAGTAATAGACTTTGGAATATTTACTTGCTATAAGTGTTATTAAGAGTTTTTTTGTTTGTATGATGTATTTTTATGATTCAAGTTTTTTTTTTTACAGTGTTCTTCATAGTTATTTAATTGTAATGTTTTCTTTTTATATTAATGTTTTTTTTTTGATACGAACTATGCACTTTTATAAAAGTTTTTTTATATCATATTTTTTGTCAGATGTATTGTAAAAAGTGGGGGCTGAATGACCGAGGTCAAAGGCCGGAAAATAAAGAGAAAAAAAAAAGTACTGAATGACTTGGTAAGAGTTCTGGGTCTCTCAAAAGAAACAGTACAAATTTTGGGGCCTCGAAAGGAGTTATAAATATGGCATTTCTTTATATCATTATTAATAATTTTATATACGTGATAGGCAAAATCTGACTTTACATTCTTCAACCGAGGACAACAATGAATAGAAATCACCCTTCAGAATTAAAAGCGTTGAAAAAAAAATTGTGTAATCATTCAAATATATTATAATATAAATTAAATTAATTTCACAAAGAACAAAACGTAACATTCAGAGTTCAGTCTTGAAGCCCCAGGCAAAAATCAAAAAGAAATTATCTCGAGATTCAGCTCCATTAAATCTGTTGAATTTTTAATATACATAAGGTCGCCTAGGCAATTATTTCTGTATACCGCCACACATACAGTAAGTATATAGGGTAAGAGAAAGTAAAAATTCGACTTCGAGATTTTGATGATTCTCCACGTTTTAGACATTACTTAGTAAAAAAAAAAATGTTAAATCAAAGAGCTGGCAAATTTTCCATCGGAGGGCAACTTCCCTAACACTTGTTATAATCAACCAACTTTCCAAGTATGGACGTCCACGGGCGATAAACAAACAAACCGATTATATACTATTAATTTTATATTTTTTGTTTTAAATTGTAAAACCATCGACATAATTGAGAGAAAGGGCCCGATTTGGTCACTCAGAGGATGCCCGTCGATCGACTGCTCAAGAAGATCTGGGACTGGCAACCACACGAAAAAAGAAGACGAGGACGACCCGTAAAAAGTGTGGAAGGCACGGGAACTGCTGGCAGCTGGGAAGCAAGAGACGGCATCAGCAGTAATCAAAATCGTCAAATCCTGTATATATATATATATAAATTGTAGAAACAAGAATAGAAGCCAAAGGAGGGCGGCGCCATAAAGGCGTCCGCAAGATACGATTAGTAGGTACTCAATTTATAATCTATATATATATATTCAAAGTAATTAAAAGGGATTTTAATTTTTTATTTAAAGCAAGTGAAGAATTGATGCGCGTTTGCTATTCGCTCAAATAACTGATGGTGATTAAATTTATGAGGATGTTTAAGACCTAGAAAAGAAAAATTGGATATTATTTAAATGATATTCAATTATTCCCATTAATTACTCTATCTGTCCTCGCCTTTTTCCCGCGATGCGGGGTCGGCCGACCTCACTATTTCCCTCCCACCCTATCAAGCGTTTTTGCGACCGGAAGAGATAGGACAGGGCGGCCCGTCGTACGGTCTGACGCCTGTTGAAAAGAGGAAGGAGGAGACAGACATACAAATAACTGAAGGACTGTCTGTCCCAGCTCGGGCAGCTCGTGGTCGCCATCCACGTACCCACAAGATGTGGGCCCCTGAGCGAATTTCCATCATTCCCCCCCCTCTTCCGTAGTCCTCGCTGAATAAAATGG
>JAKCPI010004303.1:0-11191 GCA_023213315.1 Euborellia annulipes | reverse complement strand
GAAAGTAAAAAGATTTAAAAAATTATAATGATAATCTAATAAAATCTCTAATTGAACCACATGCATCAATTAAAAATTAAAAGAAATCTCCTCAGGTAACCAATTAATCACAAAATTAATAACAAATAAAAATCAAAATCCCAGAAAGTAATAGAGCAAACATTTTGAAAACTGCCACTGAATTTTATGAAGATCTATATTATAAGAGAGGAAATTAAAATAACAAATATAGTTAAAGAAAATATTCCAGATTATCTAAAGTTGAATATATAATAAACAAATTAAAACCTGATAAATCACCTGGAATTGATGGTATTAAAAACGAAACTCTAAAACAATTTTTTAGGAACATTCTTCTTATCTTGCAAAATCCATACGGGCATTTACTGCATAAATAAAGAAGGCAGCCATTGAAAACACCAATATTGACGGATCATATCCTTCATCTTGAGAAAATCACCACTCGTAGCATTTCTAAAATATTATAAAGATATATTAAGTGAATCTTTTATAAGAATTGAAAATTAAAATAATCGCTTACAAATAAGAACACTTAAAAGTGGATGAGAAAAAAATTTTCCTAGTAATACTCGTTTCAAGATTAGTCTTGCACTAATAAGCTCTTATGACGATTAATGAAATTAGTCAGAATTAGATAAATCTAAAATAAAAAATTAATTAAATGAAAGTAAATAAGCTAGATAAAAATTTTATAAAATAGAGAATTTTAACTTACCGGAAAAATGCCCCTTATAAGCTTCTTTATCGTCTCATGTAACTGGTGTTCCTGATCGTTTTATAGTTCCTGCCATCTAAAATTTTAGTTTATTATTTAATTAATAATAAATTAAATAGTGGAACTTTACATCTATTTAATTAATAATAAATTAAATAGTGGAACTTTACATCTAATTTATATTTTAAAAGTTGTAATTTTTTAAAATATTAGGGAAAAATTGTTGCTGTGGTGAAAATACAGAAATATTAAAAACTATATAAATTGATAAAATATTATCAGGGAAAATGAAAACATTTTTACTTTTTGTAAACACATATTTTTTGTCTATAACAAATTAAAAGTGAACATCTTAATTTGATAAGTTTTAAGTTCTTTGTAATACTCAGGTGGTGACAAGTCAATGGAGCGATTTGGTGTGCGTTTGAGATATAGTTCCTATGTTCAGAGTGAATATAACTGACGCTGGCGTATGATGGTGCTAGTGTCGCCTGAGTTGATCGCTGGCGCATGCGCAGGAGACACATTTGTTCCCATTGGTCCATCCATGCATTACGGTTATTTTCAAAAAACCAGTGAATAACTCATTTCAAGCATATGAAACAAAGTCAATGTGTTTCCTGATCAAAATTGTCAACGATTGAATTTCTTCAAATATACAAAATCAGGTTGGTTTTTTAGCTCAATTTATTTGTTTTGGCATTTCAAAAAATATAAATATATATTTGTTCGTACAGCATGTAACCGGAGAGGAAAAGATGTGTGCCCAGCTCCAGATATCCAGGATCGAAAAATATAAAATGTTTTGTTTTCCACGGAACATACAACCAGAGTTGGCAGATTTTATCCCGCCGAGTATAATACACGGTTTTATACATGTATAAAACTATTCCGGATAAAACTAGGCCGATGTATAAAAAGTATAAAACTGTAAAAAACCAACCCCCTCCTGAAAAAAAAAACAGCTTAAAAGCTTTTCATATTTTATAACGTTTTAAAGCATTGACGATGTTGTTTGCTTTTTATTTAGTGAATAATATATTAATTGAAAAATGAAATTTTATTTTAATTTCCTTCCTCGTCGGGGTTGCGCATGCGCATCCAAGTTTTATACATTTTATACGTTTTATACAAGTTTTATCCGCGATTTTTGTATAAAACTGCAAAATCGTGTATAAAACCCAACTCTGCATACAGCTTCGAGATTCATGGATACAAATTATACAGTAAATAATCTTGATTTCTTCAAAAAATCAACTAATATTCGTGCTCCAACCATTTCAAAATTGAACAATTCCAAAATTAATAATAATTATCCTATAATTATAAATATATTGTATATTTTTTTCGAAATCTTTATGAACAATAATGTTTACTTTAATCATTTTTAATTTTAATAAATATCTATGTTATATTAACTTGGAACTTTATGCTTTTTATTAGAAGTTGACTGAAAAAAAGAAATATTTTATATATTTTTGTTATATTTATTTTAATAATAAATAGTATTAAATATATTGTATATTTTTTTTAATTTTAATAAATATATATGTTAACTTGTAACTTTATGCTTTTTATTTATACGGGAGAAAAACCATTCACTTAAAATTTTATTCATTTGGGTGAGAAACCATATAGATATATACAGTAGCGTAGCCAGGATTTCTGCTTGGGGAGGGGGCAAAAGTTTTATGAGCACCTCCCCCTTCTCCAAGAAACTTAAATTGGAGAAATTTTTTTAGATAATTTAATAATTATAAATAGAGCCCGGATTCCTATGCAATTGCATATTCTATTTGCTAATAGGTACGTCACTGAAAACCAATTTTCTATCCGAATCATGCCCCCTTGGAGCTAGGGTTCAAATTCTATATTGCATATTTTTGCATATTTGGCCAATATTGCATAAAGTTGCATATTTAAGACTTTTTGGATATTTTAAATTTTTTTTTCAGTAAAAGTTTTTTTATTTTAATTTTTTAATTTTTTTTTCTAAAAACAAAAAAAAAAAAAAAAAAAAACAAATCCTTTATTACATTGTAAAAAATAAATAACTATTATTTTTATTCTTTATATCCTCTTTTAAGAAATAAATTTAGTTTTGGTAGAATTTTCGTTGGATGAATATCAAGTCAGTTGTGTTCAAGGGCAGATACAAGGGGAGTAAAGGGGGGGTAATTACCCTCCCCCCCACCCCGAGACTTGAAAAAAATACTTTTTTTCGAAAAAAATTTATTTTTAATGTAAAATTTTAAAAATTAATACTTAAAAATTTGATTTGTATTTATATTCTGGCAAACAAGTACAGAATGCGCCTTTAAATTACCGAAATTAAGGAAAAATTATGTGCTGTGCGACGAGTCACACCAGATTACCCCCCGCCCCCTCCGAGAAACACCTCTGGATTCGCCCTTAGTCGTGTTCCATAGTTCGAAGTCAAATTAATTAAAGAAAAAAATGCCAAAACAGGGGTCCTCGTTTGATTCAAAAATTTCGCAATGGATTGCTCTCTGTTTTTTTTTTTTTTTTTTAATTAAATTTAGTTTTTATTGTGAGGCCAATTTTTTTTTTTTTTTTTTTTAATTATTTCCTTCCAAAAATAAAACACATTAGTTTTACATCAGTAGAAATCATGATTTACCTTTAATTTGAAGCCATTTACTTAATATTTTTGCCATAAATATATTGCATATTTTAATACTTTTACTGCATATTATATGGCATATTTAGTGGTTTTTGCTGCATAAAAAATCCGGGCTCTAATTATAAATAAAACACAAATTAAAAAAAAATTTTTTTTCTTGAAATAAAAAGTAATTTTAATACAAAATTCGTAAATATTAGAGATTTTTTCAATTATTTATAAGTTTTTTGTTAGATTTTAGAATTTATGAGAGTTAATAAAATAATTATTAAAAAAAAAAATCATTAGGCAAAACAATAGGTATTTTTTGTTTTGGAGAAGGCTTTGGGGGGGGGGGGGGCCGTCGAATATATTGCTCTATTTCTGTTGCCATTGTCAATTTGAGGTAAGATGATTGAAGAAAGCGAACAGATTTTTATTTTTGAAATAATTAAATAAATATTTTTTCAAAAATAAATATCTGTTCGCTATCTCCAATCATATAGATATAGTTTTATTCAGGGAATTTTATTCATTCGGGAGAAAAGCCTTTCATATTTACTGGCGCTGCCGTTAAGAGGAGCTGTAAACAGCCGTTCTAAACCGATAGTTCTCTTGTTTTTAAACACTCCATTTTTTCACTACGTGATGTCCCTTCCCGTTTATTCCCTGGTAGTACTTACCATAGATAATATCAGGGGCGTATATAGAAATTTTTTTCGGGGGGGGGGGCTCGAACTCAAAAATTTTTCTGAGGAAAATTTTTTTTTTTAAGAAACTATACTTTTTTTCACACGAAATTTTTTGAGGAACATTTTTTCTATTGCGGAACCAAAGTTATCCATCCTGCGGAAAAATTTGTTGCGCTGATGTCTGTATATCCCTATATATGTATATGTGTTTGGGAGATTTCGGGGGGGGGCCCGGCCCCCTCGGACCCCCCCCCCTTAAATACGCCCCTGATTGGAATATTTTGGAACATCGATTATATAGAAAAGTAACAAGCAAAAAATACAGTATATAAAATTTCTAAGTATGAGAATTTATCGAGAAATAAATTAAAAACTATCATATTTTTACTTCCACTATCTCCTATGGACAAATAATTTAAGGATTTTGATAAAAATACCTATGAATCTACTAATTTTAAATACTGTTAAAAATGATAAAATATCTGGTGTGACTGGCCGCACAGCACACAATTTTCTCTTAGCTTCGGTAATCGAAAGTTGTATTCTGTGCTTGTCACACCAGATTTTTTTTTGTGTCGAAATATAATTAGTTTCCGCCAATATATTTGAATTCAAGATGTGAAATTTATAGACATGGGAAAATATTTATATTTTGTTACCATGGCAACCATTTCTCCTATCTTTCCTATGAAGTATAAGAGTAAAGTGGTCTTCAAACAATTTTAAGAGCAAAATGAGAATATACATTTTAAAGAGCTTCTAAAAAATAATTCATTTTTGAATTTTAATCAAAATCGTTAGAGCGAATTTTGAGAAAATCGAAAAAAAACTGAAAAAGTACATCAGTAAAGTACTAGTACTCTTTGATAAATTTTGTTCAAAAGCTTCATGTCATGTGCTAGGGAGGTGCCTAACTTAAATATAAAATTTTAACCTCCCTAGCTCTTTTCGTTCTTGAGATATTTTGTTCACATTCACACAGGCAGACAGACCATGTAGCGAAAACCACTTTTTTTTCGATTCAGGGGACCTCAAAACGTCAAAATCTCGACATCGAATTTTTGACATGAAACTAATACTTTTTTTCTATATGTATTAACATATATTGAGAGGTAAGAGAAAGTAAACATATTTTATATTCTTTAAAATCTTTTTATTTAGAAGGAAGGTTTAACATTTTATTTTCTGCGGCATAAGCTTATGAAGTCAATTTAGATAGTTATGATGACTCAGCCTATGAATTTTTTTTTTTTCTCAACTCTTATTGATATGTTTTTTTTATAATTAATTTTAATATTTTCCTGCCCGGCCACTATACATGTATTGTAAGAAATTATCAAGTCAAAAATAATTTATAAGCCTAAATGTTAAATCTAAAAAATTTTGCCTTTTTGAAAGCCACATGAAGAGAATGGGGCGGGGAAGGGCGGAGCCAAAACTGAAGTGAGAGTGGATTGGGCTGACAGGATGACCAATCCAAAGAGGACCTAAAGAATTCACACAGCAGGTAAACAGCTTCTAGATTCTATTTAAATAACACAACTCAAAACATAAGTCATTTAATTTGTTCTGTTTCCTTTTACAGTGTAAATCTAAATTATTTAAAAAAAAATATTTTTTAAAATTGTCACTAGCCCTTACTAAAATTCTGGCAAACTGTTTCTAAGATAACTTAACATCAATAATATTCTTTGATTTATTCCCTGATTATTATTTATAATTATAATAGTTATAGTAATTTATTTTTAAATTTGGACCACCATTTACTATAAGAGGATTAAATAGGTAAGTCTTGTTTCATTATTAAACTTTATTTAAAGAAATTATTTATCATCTGATTCATAATAAATATTGTTTTGTATCCAAATAAAACCGTTAATTTTTCGGCTATTAGCCTGGATGTCTTCTTTTCAAAATTGAGAAATATCCGCCCTTGATCTGGCCTCAGGTATTATAATAATCTATTGTATATATAATAATATATTGTAATTAAATTCGAAAATTTTATTTGTGAAGAAAGGAATTTCTAAATAAAAATCAAATAAAATTATTTGAAAATTAAAAAAAAAATAAAATATAAAATTTATTTTATTTTAAATGTAATCTTTTGTGTATGTTGTTTTCTTTGATGAATAAATATTTAATTTTCAAATAATTTTATTTGATTTTTATTTAAAACTTCGGCTAATCTGATATTACTGTAATATTTCCTCTATTTCACTTTTCTTTGCTAATAACTTTATTTTTCTTTAATAATATACATTTTATGTTTAGTAAATATTTATATTTTTTTTTTTTAATCTCACATTACTCAAATTTTTTTCTCAAATTACTCAAAATATCAAAATTAAAGTTTTTCCCACATTAAAGGAATGCTTTAAAGTATGAGATCATTAATTTACTCTAATAGTTTTAATAATTTTCAAGTGGTATTAATAACACTATTTTTTTTTTTTTAAGGAAAAGTAATCCTTCGAAGACGTGTTTTGCATTGTGTGATCTATTGTGCCCCCCTTCAATATGAAAAAAAAAACTGAATTTTGCAATTTCACCTATAAAGTGAAACCTGGATGTATATGCTATAGACCTAAACCGTTAACAATCTGTTCCTGGTGTGGCCATTTATTTTCTGGTCGAATCAAACTTAACTGCCACCTTCACCCAAATGTAAGTATTTATTTTATATGATTAAATTGTGATAATGATATTTAAAAAATAAAAATATAGAAATGGAATAAATAAAACCCTGAAAGTTTATTTTCTAATGTCTGATATTAGATTAGTTTTTTATGACCTATTGTTAATTGGTAACAAATTCTTACGATCTGCAAACTGTGACCTCAAGTCTATCTTTCCCTCCAACACTTATGCTTATATTAAAGGGGAAATTAGAGTTTTTTTAATCTAGTAGTTAGTGGAGCCTTGAGGCTGGGGACTACAAATCTAAGTACTAGCACTGGGTCAAAAACAGTCATTGATAGTTTTCCCAAGATTGCTTTATAGTCCAGTTCTCCTTAAACACACTAGCGAAGGGCTTCTCCCCTTAGGATAGAAAAAAATACTACTATTATTTTATAGTAAAGGAAAGGCCCCTTTCATCAGTCAGACCGCCAGTATTTGAGCGGAATGGCTTTTAATTAGACTTCTTCTTTCTTCGCCTTAATCCCGCCGTACGGTGTTGGCGGTTTTTTGCGACCGGAAAGGAAAAAAACAGGCCGGCCTGTTGAAAATATAGAAGGAAAGGACATGCAAAGAAGAGAAGTACTGCCAGTCCCAGCTAGGGCAGCTCGTGGTCGCCATCCACGTACCCACAAGGTGTGGGCCCCTGAGCTTACGTGTAAAATTATACTTGAATGAAGAAAATACTGACAGTCGGACTGATTCAGTCAGACTGGCATTCTGACTGATCGTGAGCGATTACAGCTATGTTTATTTCGTTTATTAGTCACTTCAAGCCGGCGTTTCGGTCAGATATACGACCATCCTCATGGCTGAAGCGTCTAACCTTGACTCGCATAGCCTGTTGGTCCATATTAAATGACAATAAATAATTTGCACAATTGCGCATTCGACTTTTTGAGGAATTTTGTTGACACGCTTCAGCCCTGAGGATGGTCGTATATCTGACCGAAACGTCGGCTCGAAGTGACTATTAATCGAAATAAACATAGCTGCAATCGCTCTTTTCTTCCTTACTACAAGATCTACTCAGCTATCCACCTCACTATATTATTATTTTAATCATATATTTTTTTTTAATGCAAATTTGAATCAGGATTTAAAATATAATAAATGATTATTACCCGCATTATCCCCCTCTCCTATATCATGCCTCGGGCCCGCCCTTAATAAAATTCCTGGACCACCACTGCTTCTTGACCGAATTTTATGAAAGAAACTTGACGACTAAAATCTTCTTATTAATTTATTAGGGGGCAAGATTAGAGTTGACAGGTACCGTCAAAATATGAATTCGATGACTCAAAACAAAATGCGCTTGATCATAATTGTTTGCAACTCTGTTAGAAAGAAAATAAAATTAGAATTTTTTTTTATAAAGAATTTTCAAATCTTAGAAGCTTAGTGACAATTTTTGTAAATTTTTGTGTAATATGGTGAGAGGGGGTATATTAGAAAGAAGTAAAATAAATAAATTTATTAAAATTTAGGCCTATTTTAAATTTAAACATTTTTCTAATTCATTTTACAAATTTTCAGGTATCATTCTTAATGGATTACGAGTCGTGCCCAAAGTGCAAACAGCATGCCGTTTTCGTATTAAAAGAAACAAATATAATTCCATAATAACAAGATTTCAACTTTATATGTATGATTTATTTAATTTGATTTTGTATCAAGTCAAAAGGTTGTGGGATTGATTCAATGGGGGATTTTGTGTATTTTTCTTATATTAAAAACATATATTTTTATATTTAATATAACTCTTTTTATTCGAGTCCATTTATGTTTCTGCAAATTTCTGCCTTTAATTTCGGCGCTTTAGATAAAAAAAACCTTAAATTAACCCTTATAAGTGAAAATATCCTTAAAAGTTTGGTAATAAAAAAAAACTTTTTGTAGTAGAAGGAGAATAAAAAGAGAGAGAGCAGCTAATTATATTTTCGTTTATTATTCCCTCAGTGCAGACGTTTCGGTCCTGTTTAGAACCATCTTCAGAACATTAGGGCTGTCTGAAGATGGTTCTAAACAGAACCGAAACGTGTGCACTGTGGGAATAATAAACGAAATTATAATTAGCTGCTCTCTCTTTTTTATTCTCATTAAACTAATTATTTATTAGTGGGCATCAAAAGGTTAGATTTGACAAGTCAAAATATGAATCTGTTTAAATTTAATTTCTTTTAAATATATTCTCATACATGGTTTAGTCTGGGAAACAATATTACTCTAGAAAAAAATAAATTCTAATAAGAGTAGACTCAATAATTTTTTGTTTTTAAAGCATATCTTCATTCTCTATTTATAAAAATATATCAAAGATAATTTAAATTAAAAAAAAAAAACTTAATAATAAAAATATTTTTTTTTTCATTGTTTTTAAGTCTAATTGTTTTAAAAAATTATTTGTAAAACTCTTTTAAAAGTTCTGTAAAATAAAATATTATCTTTAATTATAACTAATCCAAATGTTTTAAATAAGATTGCCTGGACCCCCAATTGATATATTTACAAATAACGGGTATCGTTTAAAGTCTTAAATGGTCTAAGTTGGCGAAAAGACTGTGTGTGAATGTGTGGGAATGGAAAAAAAAGTGTGAGTGTTTAAAAAAAAAAAATTATAACTAATGTTTTCGAAGAAAATAACAAAAATGGAGCTTTTTTTTACCAATTATTTAAATTTATGTTATTTATTTTTCTTTTGAAGCCTGAAGATTATCCCAATCAGGGGCGTATATAGAAATTTTTTTCGGGGGGGGGGGGGCCCGAACTCAAAAATTTTTCTGCGGAAAATTTTTTTTTAAGAAACTAAATTTTTTTTCACACGAAATTTTTTGCGGAACATTTTTTCTTTTGCGGAATCAAAGTTTTCCATCCTGCGGAAAAAATTTGTTGCGCTGATGTCTGTATATCCCTATATATGTATATATGTGTTTGGGAAATTTCGGGGGGGGGGGGGGGGGGGCGGGCCCCCTGCGCCCCCCCCCCCCTTAAATACGCCCCTGGATAATATAGATGGGAAAGCCTGTCAAACTCGTCACAACTACAGACGCCAGTTAGCGCTAGAGACACAATGTGACGTCATTCGCGAATTGGCTCCGCCCAAGGTACCTTGGCTCCGCCCTTCACCGCTTACCCCTTTTGGGGTGGGGGGCCCCCACCTGTTTATGTAAAAATATCAATTTTTTTTCTGAAAATATAAAAACATCTTAAGTAAAGCCGAAACGTTGTAATTTTTACAAATAAACCACAGTTAAATCGAAAATCTAATTCTTTTACTAATAAATGAATTTTATTTGAATTTCCTTTCTCATCGAGTTCGCGCAAGCGCGTCCGAGTTTTATACAAGCGACAGTTTTATCCCTGATTTTTGTATAAAACTACAAAATCATGTAAAACATCCAACTCTGAAGATCACCAGTAAAATCAAAATGAAATTTGGCAGCTTTTTTTTAAATCTATTCCTAAATTAGATCAGACATAAAGTGGAAAAAAATGATTTTATCTTTTGTTTTAAAATGGAAGACTTTTTTTAACAAAATAAAAAAAATCATAGATTAAATAGATATATTTTATAAAAAATAAGAAGACCCAAAACATTTGTTCAATTTAAAAGTTTCGGATCTAGGGTCCTGGGTGAGGATCTTTTGAAGCGCTCAAAACCCGAATAACATTTTGCTTGTCCGATCCGATTTAATAAATATTGACAATGCGACAATGGGTCGTTTTGATAACTTACCTACCCCAACATTAAAATAGCCTATTTTAATGCTGAAGGCAGAGTTGGCAGGTTTTATCCCGCCGAGTATAATACACGGTTTTATAGATGTATAAAACTATCGCGGATAAAACAAGGCCGATGTATAAAAGTATAAAACTGTAAAAAACCAACTCCCCCCTGAAAAAAACAGCTTAAAAGCTTTTCATATTTTATAATATTTTAAAGCATTGACGATGTTGTTTGCTTTTTATTTAGTGAATAATATAATTAAAATGTTAATAATTGAAAAATGAAATTTTATTTGAATTTCCTTTTTCGTCGGGTTTGCGCATGCGCATCCGAGTTTTATACATTTTATACGTTTTATACCAGTTTTATCCGCAATTTTTGTATAAAACTGCAAAATTGTGTATAAAACCCAACTCTGGCTGAAGGACAAACACCATGTATTTCCCCATAGGGAGGCTATTTTAATGTTGGGGTAGGTAAGTTATCAAAACGACTCATTGTCAATGAAACAAGTCCTCGACAAATTGTCAAATAGTTGAAATAGCCTGACATCAGACATTGTCAGCTTTATGAAATAGGACCCTCCGAGTAGACAGGTACCAGCGAATCTATACCGTAAGAAAGATCTTTTGCTCAGTGGAATCAAGCTTAGAATTGAGACTGACTCTTAAATGATGTCTATAAGTAAAATTCACTGTTGATGTGTAAACTTATCAAAAAAAATTTCGTGT
>JAKCPI010004301.1:0-15907 GCA_023213315.1 Euborellia annulipes | reverse complement strand
TGTGTTTGAATATCAATGTGTTAAGTTGATTTGAAAAAAATCTCTCTTGATGAAAATTGTGCATCGAAACAGAAGACAGGCAACGAGGAGATTCAATAACAGCGCAACGATAACATGAACGAATGAATATATGAATAAAGCAAACGATTCAGCCAGAGAGATTCCTCTCTCTATCTCTATCTGGTTGATTTTTTGCACATCGTTACGTCTTTTTTGGAAAAATAAAAACAAAACATTAAAAAAGTTGATTTTTTTTATTTATTAATAAACAATGTTTACTATATCCGAAAAATTTTTATTGGTTTACTTGTCCGGTGGGGTCGATAAAAGGGTTCATTTAAAAATAATTGTAGTATGATTTATATATTTTATAAGAGTTCTCGAATAAATAAATTAAGGGGGGAGTAAGAAGCGAAGCTGTTACGCATGTTTTTGCCGATAGATGGCGTTATGTGTTTTAAAAAGTAAGCAAAAAAAAAAAAACTATTTCGAAAATTTGTCAAGAGATGTCAGAGTGGTAGCTAATAATTTAATGCATTTGGTTGATTTTCATTGATCTTTTTAACAATAAATACTTTATAAATTTTATTAGCTATCCTTTATAAAATAATTAAATATAGGCCAGATATAGGCTAATAGTATATCGGCTGTTAGACTAGCCTGCCATCTTTTGCAAAAGTGCTGAACTATTTGACAGTTAATTTTTAAATAAATCATCAAAACTTGCGTTAAATTTTTCTTTATTAATATGTCCATAATAATAATAATAATAATAGATTCATTTTTACTTTCTCTTACCTCTATATATATGTTAATATATATAGAGAGAGAAAGTATTGGGTTCATGTCAAAAATTCGATGTCGAGATTTTGATGGATCTTCTTCCCCTCCGTTTTCCTCGGGGAACAAAATATCTCAAGAACGAAAAGAGCTAGGAGGTTGAAATTTTATATTTAAGTTAGGTACCCCAATGGGACGTGACACGAAGCTTTTGAACAAAATTGGCCAAAGAGTACTAGTACTTTACTGATGCAATTTTTCAGTTTTTTTCGATTTTCTCAAAATTTGCTCCAACGATTTTTTTTAAAATTCAAAAATCAATTATTTTTTTAGATTCTCAATAAAATGTATATTCTCATTTTGTGATTGAAATCTTCTGAAGACCACTTTACTCTTGTACTCCATAGAAAAGATAGGAGAAATGGTTGCCATGGTAACAAAATATAAATATTTTGCCATACTTATAAATTTTACATCTTGAAAATCGAATGAACCGTACTGTCGGAAACTAAATAAATGTCGACACAAAAAATCTGGTGTGACAAGCACAGTACATAACTTTCGATTACCGAAGGTAAGAGAAAGTTGTGTGCTGTGCGCCAGTCACACCAGATTTTTTTTTAATTTAAAATTATTGTTACAGTTCGTTTTTCTGTATTTGCTTGATAACAAACAAAAAAATTAATTGCCATAATTTTTTAATAAGTCATTAAAAAAATTATGACTTTCTTCTTCAATAATCCCTTATGAATTTAATTATTAATTAAAAAAAAACCGCATTGAAAAATTTCCTTCCATTACAGGCCTTCAAAGTAATCTCCCTCGGACAAATTACAACGTTTCCAGCGTTCAGTCCACTGTTCAAAACACTCCCTGAAGCCCCTTTTTGATAGTCTGTTAAGTAGATACACGCGAAATTTTGTTGTTTAGCTCTCGATCACTCTGAACATGACGACCCCGAAGCTCTTTTTTCACTCCAGGAAATAGGTGAAGTCACACGGTGCTAGGTCCGGTAGATGTGGCATCACCTCAATGCCTAATTCAGCGATTGTTTCTTAAGTCTTGATGATACGATGTGCTGGTGCATTATCCAGGTGAAGGATCCCATTTGAGCAAGATGTGGTCCTTTTGTTGCAATTTTCCTTCTTAATGGCCCCTCGATACTCCACAACAGTAATTCGCAGTAACAGTACGTTGCTTATCCACCACGTGATCGAGAGCAATTCAACAACATTTCGGGTGTACTTAACAGACTATCAAAATGGGGCCTCAGGGACTGTTTTGAACAGTAGCCTGAACGCTGTTGTATTTTGTCCGAGAAAGATTATTGGAGGTCTGTAATGGAATTTGAATAAAAGTAAAACTTGGAAAATTTTATAGTAAAAAAATAATATACTTTTACGTAAAAAATATTATAAAAAAATGTATTTTGTATTTGAAAAAAGTATTTTCAAAATACTATTTTCCATTTTGTATCAAGATACATTATTTCAAGTACTTTGTCTTTTGTAACGAAAATACACATTTTCAAAGTATTTTGTATTTGAGATACTTTTTAAAAGTATTTTGCGCAACTCTGAATACAACGTTTTAAAGTTCCTGTTACTCTTGGAGATCTCTACTGATTACCGATGTAGCTGTTTCGATTATTAGATCGTGGAGATACACCCTAATAAGTATTAATAATATTATAATGAATAATTTATACAGATCAAATGCTTGAATGAATAATAATATTAATATGTGAGCAACTCTCATATTATCATTCATTCATACAATCACTTTGTATAAATTATTCATTAAAATATTAATAATATACATGTAAGTTATATCCAGTAGCTCTACTTGTATTTATGAGGAATAATTTCGTCTCTCCCGTGATTATGAGAAAATATAGAAACGACTCGAGGTCAAGGGTGTCAAAGACCGAGAAATTCAATTATCAAAAATAAAAAAATAATAAGCGAGATGAAATGCACTGCATTGCCATGTGGGCAGTCGGGGGCGTAAATTGATATATTATAAAGTTAAAACAATGTTAATTATAATTATAAATGTCTCTATTTTATTAACATGGAAATTAATATAACATTATTACGTGTTATTATTAAGATTTAAGAGAGAATAATTAATTTACTGTGCATATTATATAATAGAGATAATTTGTTTGTTCATGTATACAAACTCTTCTTTTTAAGTCTATCAAGAATTTAAATAACGTAATTCGGCTTTAAAACGAACAAATGTAAAAAAAAAAAATAATTCTACATGATATTAAACATAATCTTTTTTAATGCAATCAAACAAAAACTACGTTTCGACAGAAATCCTTTCTTAATTAAAGTATAGGCTTAATCCTTAAATAAATATCTAATAACAAAAGTTTAAAGTCATAATTGTTCCTTAACAAGATAAGGATCTCTATCTAAAATGTCTTTTTACTTTCTCCTACCTCTGTATATATGTAATATATATATAGAGAGAGAAAGTATTGGATTCATGTCGAAAATTCGATTTCAAGATTTTGATGGATATACACGTTTTGAGGTCCCCTGAATCCAAAAAAGTGGTTTTCGCGTCATGGTCTGTCTCTCTGTGTGTGTCTGTGAACAAAATATCTCAAGAATGAAAATAGCTAGGAAGTTTAAATTTTATATTTAAGTTAGGCGGGGTGCCCCTCTGGCACGAGACACGAAGCTTTTGAACAAAATCGGCCAAAGAGTACTAGTACTTTACTGATGTACTTTTTCAGTTTTTTTCGATTTTCTCAAAATTCGCTCCAACGATTTTGATTAAAATTCAAAAATCAATTATTTTTTAGATGCTCTATCAAATGTATATTCTCATTATGCCCTAAAAATTGTTTGAAGCACACTTTACTCTTGTACGTCATAGGAAAGATAGGAGAAATGGTTGCCATAGTAACAAAAAATAAATATTTTTCTCTGTTTATAAATTTTATATCTTGAATTTTAATATATCTGCGGAAACTATATATATCTCGTCAAAAAAATCTGGTGTGACAAGTACAGAACACAACTTTCGATTACCGAAGGTAAGAGCCTCTTGGGAAATTCGCCCCTGGTTTTCTAGTGGCTCTCTCAAAATAACGATTGCCGCCTATGCGGCCCAAATGAAAAATTCTTGAAAATTAATTATTCAATTGCATTGAAGTATCGATGTTAAAAATATAATTTTTTTTTTTTTTTAACATTCACACTTTTTTCTCATTCACACTCACACTCACACACACATTCACACTGTCTTTTCGGCAACCCAGGCCATATAAGACATTTACGATAATCGTTATTTATAAATAAAAAATTATATATAATATTTAAGATATTATATACATCGCGTAGGTAAGCCGCGAAACGGAGATTTATATAATTAGATATTACTTCATGTACCCGAAAAAAGATATATTTGAGATATAATTGAGGTCGTCTCAACTATGCCAACTGGATTGCACCAGGTTGACGGAGGAATTTGTGGCGCCAAATCCGGGTCCAATTCACCCGATGGCTAAATTTGCTTTCCAACTGAGTTCATATACCCGAATGCCGTGCTGTGGTCTAGTGGTAAGGGCACACTGAGCGCAAATCGGTGGATCCGTGGTTCGACTCCCGGCGGCACACCCTTATATCTTTTTCGGGTACATGAAGTAATATCTAATTATATAATCGTTATTGATTTAATATACATATATGGGGTCCAGGCGTTCTTATTTAAGCCATTTGGTATCATATTGGCTTAAATAAAATCATCGGACTGCCTGGGGTCCGAACCCGCGACGTTTGGTATATGAGGTTAGCACGCTAACCTCTACACCAAGCCCCGAGGGCAAATATAAAATTAAATCACAAGGAGAGAGAAGAAAAAAAAATTACATACATACACTATTTTTATTAAGTATTATTATTTTGGGAATTTAAAAATAAAGATATTTTATCATAATAAATAAATAAATAAAAAGAAAATAATAAATAAATGTAGAGATAGGAAGGAAAAGAAGTCCCAACAGAGACAATTTTTTTTTTTTTTTTTTATATAGACTTGATTTTATTTGAACTGTCTCATTTGAGAGATAAAAAAAAAAACTCTCATAAGAGAGAGAGAGATAAATAGAAAAATTGCATAAATTGAGAGCGAGAAAATTTCTCCTTGGAGAATAATAAATAAATTCCCCATTAGGTGTCTCTTTTTTATTCTTTAGAGTTGAATAACATTTCGTGCATAATAATATTATTTTTACAAAAAATAAGCATAATTTTATTATTTTATGCGGGAAAAAAAAAAAACAACGAGACTCTGTACACTTGATCACGTATTTTTTTCAAAAACTTTTCTTTCATCAGATATATATATACTGTATCTGTATGAAAAGCAAAGTCACAGCTATCACGTTTCAAGTGATTCGTTCCACGTTTTGAGTGAGAAAAATTATATAAATTATTAGTGGCCAATTGATTTAGATCAGTGGTTCCCAACCAGGGGGCAATCGCCCCCCCCCCCAAGTGGGCGATTTGGGTTATCGGGAGGGGGGATGGGAAATAAATAAGTGGGAGGCGATGAGTATTCAAAGGGGGAAAAATTATTAGAATTTACTAAAATTTGTTTTATAAAAAAAACACTCACTTTTTTCTCACTCACACTCACATTCACACTATCTTCATTTACGATATCCGTTATTGATTAATATACATATATTGGGTGTCCAGGCATTCTTATTTAAGCCATTTTGTATCCAAATGGCTTAAATAAAATGATCGGACTGCCTGCGATCTGAAACAGCGACTTTTTGTATACGAGGTTAGCACGCTAATCCATACACCAAGCCCCGAGGGCTACTAAAATTTTAAAGAACAAAAATCAAAGAGAGAAATCTCCTATTTAGGGGATTGTCAGGACAGAAGAGAACAAAAAATTGTCATAAAAATAAAGTAGTCTAAAGATAATCCCAATCTAGAATCGAAACGTCACTTTTGTTTTCATTAAATAAATAAATTTATTACGACCCGCTTAGAGGCACCAGTCCTCGGTGGCTAGGTCCAACAAACTTTAAATACAATAACAAACACAAAAAAAATAGAAATGTATGCCCATTAACAATCAACATGTTCATGCGTTTCCATAGAAAGAAATTAAAAAAAAAAAAAAAAACAATTATCAAAAAATTCGAGCAAGATTGACCGAAAAAAGATCCATTTTTTTTTTTTTTTTGTTCTTTTCTTCATAAAACTCTTCTTCTTCTTCTTCGCCTGATTGTTCCCGTAGTGCGGGGTCGGCGGATTTTGTCATTCATGAATTTTTGAGACCGGGAAGGAATAGTCGCATGTTCGACCTCAACGTTTCAGGGCATACATGTAAGAAGCCCAGAAATACAAATAAAATTTTAATTTGGATCTGTGGTAGCTTTTTAATTTGCCTATATCTCTGGAACCATTTAGCGGATAAGGATGAAACATAGCAATTTTATTTTTTAGGAGGTCGTAAGAAGGTATTAAAAGGAAGTTAATGTATGCGCAAAAATGAGCAATAAATATTTATTAAAGACCACAGCTTCCCCTAAACCAAATCTTTTTAAACTCAGCAATAATAATAATAATGACATTTGCCTCCAATCTTGTGCATTTGAGAGGAAGATAAATTGTTTTCAAAATGTAAAATTTATATGTGAAAATATTTATATTTTGTTACCATGGCAACCATTTCTCCTATCTTTTTTATGGAGTACAAGAGTAAAGTGGTCTTCGGAAGATTTCAACGGCAAAATGAGAATATACATCTAAAAAATAGTTGATTTATGAATTTAAAAAAAAAAAATCCATGGAGCGCATTTTGAGTAAATCAAAAAAACTGAAAAAGTACATCAGTAAAGTACTAGTACTTTTTGGCCGTATTTGTTCAAAAGCTTATTTTGAGTGTCTGGGAGGGTACCCTAAGTTAAATATAAAATTTCAGCCTCCTAGCTATTTTCGTTCTTGAGATATTTTGTTCACAGACACACACAGACAGACCATGTGGCGAAAACCACTTTTTTGGATCCAGGGGACCTCAAAACGTGTATATCCATCGAAATCTCGACATCGAATTTTTGACATGAATCCAATACTTTCTCTATAAGCTTATATTAACATATATATAAAGGTAAGAGAAAGTAAAAATTATTTTAAGAAGAAAATATTTTGCTTTTATAAAAATTCTATCTTCTATTTCTCAAATGCAACCTTAGATTAATTGAACAGGGCGGGAAAATAGTAAATGACCATCTTCTAGATACTCGATTAATCGTTGTTCTTCTTCTCTTTTAGAAAGAGAGAGAGAGAGGAGAGAAAAAGGGATTCGTTCTAATTTCACTGACTGTCGTCGCTCGTGTACACTGACGTCAATCTTTACACACACACAGTGAGAGAGTTAAGCCTAAGATATAGTCTTTAAAGACTTCGATAAATGAAATGGGATTTTCTCTAATCCGGAAAAAACGACTTTCGCTAATTCCCTTCTTATTTATTTATTGTTTATTGATTGGGTTAAAAAAAATAATAATTAAATTTCATGTGAGATTAATTTTTTTTTCTCGCTCATCTGATGAAGAAAACACACTTTCTCGTACCCTATATATCGAACAATATATAGAGAGAAAGTATTGCGATCATGTCAAAAAATTCGATGTCGAGATTTTGATGGATATACATGTTTTGAGGTCCCCTGAGTCCAAAAAAGTGGGTCCCGCAAATTGGTCTGTGCGTGTGTGTGTAGTGTGTGGACAGATTTTTAGCATCGAAGGAATTGAGCTACCGGATTGAAATTTTATATTTAACTTAGGTACCTTCCCATGCACGCTCAAAATAAGCTTTTGAATCAAAATCGGCCAAAAAGTACTAGTACTTTACTGATGTACTTTTTCAGTTTTTTTCGATTTTCTCAAAATTCCCTCCAAGGATTTTTTTTTAAATTCATAAATGAACTATTTTTTAGATGCTCTTTAAAATGTATATTCTCATTTTGCCGTTGAAATCTTCTGGAGACCACTTTACTCTTGTTCTTCATAGGAAAGATAGAAATGGTTGCCATGGTAACGGAATTTAAATCTTTTTCTTTTTTATTAGATTAAAAATCAATTTTTATTTAAATTCCCATTTATTTGTGTCTTTAAGGTGCGCGTCTCAAAAAACCGTTAAAGCACGATTGACTCGAGGCGGCACCAGATGGCGTTAGTGTTCCCCCATAGGGAAAACACATAACTTGTTCCATTTAATTCTAGACTTTCCAGCTAATTAATTAAAGGCAAAAAATTAATTATTCTTTAACACAATGATTACTAATTTAATTATCTACAACTTATAGAGCTCCTTTTTTTAAAATATCTTTTTATTTAATGCGATTAATCTAAAAAAAATTTTTTTTTTTCGGAAAATCAAAAAAGGGCTTCTATAAGTTGTAGATATTTTAAATAACTCTTAATTTAAAAAAAATTGAGGTCGTTAGCTTCAAAATTGTAGCCGCTGGAAAGTCCCAAAATTAGCACCCCGAGACGCGCACCTTAATTGCTTAGGAGAAAACATATGGGTGATTCTTTGACAAACCGAACATCTTCTGACCGACATGTTTTGATTTGGATGAAATTTTTTTTACGGGTTCTATAACGAAAAAAAGATAGCCATCCGCGGGATTTTCTTTTTCTTTAATATTTTGGGAAATAGAGAGGGTCGAAAATGTGAAAATTTGATGATTTTCGGCTTTAGACGCTCACTTTTAAAAATTCATAACTCTAATTCTATTTGAGCTAGGAAAAAACTTTTTTTTACCATTTTAAAGCTAAAGAGTGAAGTTTAAGAAAAAAATTTGTTCCACCAAAATTTATTAAAGATTTCACATTGTTATCAACAATTGAAATCTTTAAATCGATTTTAACAATGGGGCCCCAAATGTATCACTTTTTATTATAACCATCGCATTCTACGTCGAATTTTATGCCGATAACGGTTTTTTAATCGATGGAGAATCAATTAGTACTATTGAAAAAAGTCCCGCCAATGTTTCATGCGGTAAAATGACGTCATATCAAAAATAAGAAAAAAGTCCAAGGGTATTGAACCACTCTTTCTAAAACTATATTTAGATTTAATGTAGCTTTTATGGTCAAGTGCTATCCGTTGCACAACTAGGGCTATTTTTCGATATTTTTTGCCTAAAAATTATGTTTTTCGAGAAAAAAAACAATTTTGGAGTTAATTACTCGGGATTTTTTTATTTATTCTATTAGAGGTTTTCTTTCTGCACCAAATGACATCCCATTTAGTCTGATCGGATTAGCCGTTCGGAATCTACAGGGGTTTAAACTTTCAAATTAGAATTTACCGCAGCACGGTAAAATAAAATGGTAGGAAAAAATAAATGGTGAAATCTTTAGCTGAAAACTCATTCTTTCTAACCGTATATTTCCCATAATTATACATCTTAAGACAGAAGAGTTATTCAAGCCGATAAACTTTTTCGTGCAAAGATTTTTTTTTGTTGCCCTAGAGCATGAACGAAAAAGTTTATCGGCTTGCATAACTCCTCTGTCTTAAGAGGTATAATTATGGGGAATATACGGTTAGAAAGAATGAGTTTTCAGCTAAAGATTTCACCATTTATTTTGTTCCTATCATTTTATTTTACCGCGCTGCGGTAAATTCTAATTTGAAAGTTTAAACCCCTGTAGATTCCGAACGGCTAATCAGATCAGACTAAATGGGAAGTCATTTGGTGCAGAAAGAAACCTCTAATAGAATAAGTAAAAAAATCCCGAGTAATTAACTCCAAAATTGGTTTTTTCTCGAAAAACATAATTTTTTAGGCAAAAAATATCGAAAAATAGCCCTAGTTGTGCAACGGATAGCTACTTGACCATAAAAGCTACATTAAATCTAAATATAGTTTTAGAAAGAGTGGTTCAATACCCCCGGACTTTTTTTTCTTATTTTTGATATGACGTCATTTTACCGCATGAAATCACTTGGCGGGATTTTTTTCAATAGTACTAATTGATTCTCCATTGATTAAAAAACCGTTATCGGTATAAAATTCGACGTAGAATGCGATGGTTATAATAAAAAAGTGATGCATTTGGGGCCCCATTGTTAAAAATCGATTTAAAGATTTCAATTGTTGATAACAATGTGAAATCTTTAATAAATTTTGGTGGAACAATTTTTTCTTAAACTTCACTCTTTTAGCTTTAAAATGGTAAAAAAAGTTTTTTCCTAGCTCAAATAGAACCAGAGTTATGAATTTTTAAAAGTGAGCGTCTAAGCAGAAAATCATCAAATTTTCACATTTTCGACCCTCTCTATTTCCCAAAAATATTAAAGAAAAAAGAAAATCCTCGCGGATGGCTATCTTTTTTTTCGTTATAGAACCCGTAAAAAAAATTTCATCCAAATCAAAAACATGTCGGTCAGAAAGTGTTCGGTTTGTAAAAGAATCACCCATATATATCTCTCTCTCACTTGCAAACATTATCGCCTGTCTCTCCGCCTTCTCTCATAGGCCTAATGTTAATTTCCTATAGGGATTTGTATGTTAATTTCGATTCAAAAGGGGGTCCCCTTTGAAACTTTTTTAGGCATTTAAAATTTTTTTTTCCAATTCTTATGAAATTTTGTATTTATTTACGATTCTCTATTGTGTATAAAATGTCCAAATATGAGATTAAAATTTTTAAAAATAACCATAGTTTATTTCAAGCAGTCAACATTTAAAATCCAAGTTTGAAACTAAGGTGCTATCGGAAACTAAATATATCTCGACACAAAAAATCTGGTGTGACCAGCACAGTGGCAACTTTCTCTTACCGAAGGGTAAGAGAAAGTTGTGTGCTGTGCGCCAGTCACACCAGATTTTTTTTTCTTCGCTCATCTTTTGATTTGATTAGATCTCTAAACATTCACTCAATTTTACTTTCTTTTATCTATATATCTGTTAACAATATATAGATAGAAAGTATTGGATTCATGTCAAAAATTCGATGTCGAGATTTTGATGGATCTTCACGTTTTGAGGTCCCCTGAATCCAAAAAAAGTGGTTTTCGCACCTCGTCTTCTGTCTGTGTGGATGTGAACAAAATATCTCAGGATCTAAGAGAGCTAGGAGGCTGATATTTTATATTTAAGTTAGATACTCCCATGGGACGTGACACGAAGCTTTTAATCAAAATCGGCTAAAAATTACTAGTAGTTTGCTGATGTACTTTTTCAGTTTTTTTTTCGATTTTCTCAAAATTTGCTCCAACGATTTTGATTAAAATTCAAAAATCACTTATTTTTTAGATTATCTTTAAAATGTATATTCCCATTTTACCCTCGATTTCAAAAACAAACTCTTTTCGCAAATGTTCTATGTGAATGAAATTTACAATCCTAATTAGGTGACCGTTACAAGGAGTTGATCAGTCCACATGGGGCAGTAAATATTTATCAAAAAGCCAAAATTTTTTCAATTTGAAATTCAAAAGTTCGACTGGTCGAGATTTTTTGTGTTTGTGTCGACATATATTTAATTTCCGACAGTACGGGACATTTGAATTCAAGTTGTAAAATTTATAAGTATGGGGTACGGGCTTGGTGGAGGAGTTAGCGTGCTGACCTTGTATATCAAGAGTCGCGGGTTCGGATCCCAGTCTGTCCGATGATTATATTTAAGCAATTTGGATACCAAATGGCAACCATTTCTCCTATCTTTCCAGTAGCGTAACCAGGGGGCGAGGGGGGCTCGAGCCCCCCGCCCCAGGCGCATCGAGACCTTGGCGCCCCCCGAAACCGGCATAGGCGCCCTACGGCCTCTAAGATATAGCCCAGCGTATGTGATTTTATCATATTCTTTTCATCGATTGTCTTAAAAAATTGATTGTTTTCTTTTAAAATTATATTACAACTTGAATTCTACTATTTTAAAAGAATTTAATTCCAAAAATAATAAATAACGTATATAGAGGCTTTATATTATAATTAAAATTTTTTTTATTTTGCAATATATAAGCCTTAATTTGATGTTTTATGGCTGTGGAGATTTACGCAGGATTCGTATAAACCTTAATATTTAATTTTTTTGGAATTCAAAATTTTTTTAGGCATGAAGGAATTGAGCTATGAGACTGAAATGTTATATTTAAGTTAAACACCCCCCGGGAACGTGAAAATAAGCTTTTAATCAAAATCGGCCAAAAAGTACTAGTATTTTACTGATGTAGTTTTTCATTTTTTTCGATCTTCTCAAAATGAAAGGCCCGCCCGAGCTCGCCCGGAATTTTTTCAAAGAGCTCGCCCGGAATTTTTTCAAACCCGCCCATACCCGCCCGAGATTTAGTGAATGAATGAACGAATGTCTAGCAATTTTTAAATAAAATTTCATTTGCATGCCCGTCCGCCCGAACCCGTTTATTTAGACTTGCTACCCGCCCGTAATTTTTTAATGGCCTCCAAAGCCCGCCCGGCCCGGGCCGCGGGCCGGGCGGGTAACGGGCCTGCGGGCCAACCCGTACCCGTGCAGGGCTCTAATCGGGGGTTCGGATCCCAGGCAGTCCGATTTTATTTAAGCCATTTGAATACCAAATGTCAAAGTCAAAGTCTTATATGGCCTAAGTTGCCGAAAAGACTGTGTGCATGTGTGTGTGAGTGTGAATGGGAAAAAAGTGTGTGTTAAAAAAAAAAACATGGGGAATGACTTCCCCGAGACTTTCTCGTATATTCTATTGGAATTACGTCTGGGTGTGTGTGTGAACACGATTGCTTAAAAACCAAAGCAGCTAGATAGATGAAATTTGGTAGATGCTCGTTAAACTAAAATTGTAGATTTCTATCAACTTTTGGATTAAATACGTCACTTGGAAGAAGTACTTTACCTAATAAGTTTTTTCAGAAATTTCGAAATTTTCAATTTCTTTGTCATATTATGATAAAATACTCAATTTTAAAAAGTTTTTATTCTTTGATATTTTTCCGAAAACTGAATAGTTTTTGAAATAATCACAGAAGAAAACGACATTTTTCTTAAAAGCAAAGAAAAATCAAAACAAAATCATACAGGTGTCATTAAAAAACATGTAAATATAAACAAATTCGCTGAGAAAATTACAGGATGCAAGAAATTTGCCCGCCGAAGGCGGGCAATTGCTCGCCGAAGGCGAGCAAAGGGGGTCCAGGGGGCGGAGCCCCCCTGGAAAATCGGCGCCCTAGTTAAGCTTTGCCCCCCCCGCCCTCAAAGGCTGGTTACGCCGCTGTATCTTTCCTATGAAGTGCAATAGTAAAGTGTGCTTTAAAAGATTTCATTGGCAAAAAAGAGAATATACATTTTAAAGAGCATCTTAAAAAATAAGTGATTTTTGAATTTTAATCAAAATCGTTTGAGCGAATTTTGAGAAAATCGAAAAAAAAAACTGTATCAGTAAAGTACTAGTACTCTTTGACAGATTTTGTTTCAAAAAGCTTATTTTCATGCTCCAGGAGTGTACCTTACCGTATAAAATTTTAACCTCCTAACTCTTTTCGTTCTTGAGATATTTTGTTCACAGACAGACGATATTGCGAAAACCACCATTTTTTTGACTCAGGGGTCCTCAAAAAGTGTATATCCATAAAAATTTCGATATCAAATTTTTTCACATGAATCCAATACTTTTTCTCTATATACAGTATAGGTAAGAGAAATTGAAAATTAAAACGTTCGTCTCTAGCAAGAGGATCACAAGTGAAAGGGAATTCATTCTCAAAAAAAAAAAAAAAAAAAAAAAAAAACGAAAAAATATTGCAGTTTAGTTGGTTGGCAAAGTTAAAAATTAAAATGAATATAGGAGACGTAGCAACCAAGAAAATTAAATAGAAAAACTTTTATTTAATGAATTAATCGTTCACGTTTCGCTCGCTAATCACCACCTTCATCAGGACGATATAGGATGTTGAATAACCTCAATATCCTATATTTTAACAATTAATCGTTCTGATGAAGGTCATCACTAGCAACCGAAACGTCAACGATTAATAATTAAATAAAAGTTTTAAGACTAGAGCCACTTTTCATCGTTATTAAAAATTAAATCTCAATCCAACCAAGCATATAAATAAATTTTTATGGACTCTTTGTCCTATCTAATAAAATTTTATAATAATGTTTACCGGTACCCTAAATTCCTTTCCAAATATTTTGTTGTTGTCTCTTAAAGGTAATAGAAATGTTTAAGGGCTGTTTGGCAAGGTGGATAGAGGAGTATTAAAAAAAAAGGTCATCAGAAGAAGAACGGACTTGGAATCGACATTTATGACGACATATACTCTACAAATTTCCTCCTTTTTTTACGATCTTGAAACGGCTAAAGATTTTTTTTTTTTTTTTTTTTTTTTGAAACAGAGAGAGAGAGATGAATTAAAGATGATTTCTTTTCAAATTCAATTAGGAGTGAGTGTGCGTGATTAAAAGTGAAAAGACGTGTTAAAGAAGTGCTCAGAGTTGATTGGCGATAACTTTGGTAAATTATAGCCCTCTTTTCTGGAAATTGGTCCCCGAAATTGGATAGGTGCACCGGGAGAGGAGCCGGAGCTGGGTTAACAGAACACGAAGACCGAAGGAGATACAGCCCAAACACGTAATTATATTGCTATTGGAAGTTAAAAAAGGAAAAAAAAAAAAAATTATTAAAATCCGATTAGAATAGAATTCAAGGAATTCTCTATCGAGCAGATTATAATAGAGGAAATTATCTATTTTTGTTGATTGAGTTAATTTATTAAACAGGGAAATTGATCAAAACAGACCAGAGGAAAATAAAAAGGAGAAAAAATCTAAAGGAATTAAAGAGGCTGGGAAGGGAAAATCAGGGGGAGAAACCCTACCAGGGCTTTTTTCGAAAAAATTCCTTAAATTTGATTTGGTATAAATTTATCTATTCGAACTAGGTTAGGAACCATTCCAGGGCCTTCTTCCCTAAAAATCACCCCACGAGGCCGGTGAGGTGTGCTCCTTAAATCCTTAAACTCAGGGATCAAGCTGAGAAAAGAGGATGGGAATTGAAAGGGACAAAGGGGAATGTAGGAACAATAGATAAATGCCTGGAAAACCAAAATAGCCCATTTGCAGCTCAAAGTGCTGCAGAGAACCCCACCTGAAAATGAAACCCAATCCCAAAAAGAAGGTGTGAGGAGATAGATGAGGAGGAAGGGAGTGAAAAGGCAATGCTGAGACAAGATTCTCCTAGGTGAGCTACAATAAGAAGAAAAAGTTTGAAAAATTAGAAAAGAAAGTAGAGGAGAGCAGCCGGGATGAACGAGATAATAAGCAGAGATGAGGGGCAAGCTGCAAGACAATGAAGAAAAGATAAAGGGGATGAACAGGAAATAAAGGAATTAAGGAACAGGTGAGAAGACAAGAAGAAAGATGGGAAAGGGAGAGGGAGCCAGAAGGAAGAACATAGTAATAAAAGGGCTGAGTGAAGAGGGGGGAGAGAGAGGGGAGAATACGAGGGAGAGAGTGAAAGAATTTATAGAAAAGAACCTGAAGGTAGAGGGGTGAGGGTGGAGGAGGCAAGAAGGATAGGAGGAAGGAGCAGAAAATATAAGGCCAATACTGGTAAAAATGGAAGAAATACAGGATAAATGGAGGGTGACCAAAGAGAAGAGAAGGTTAAGAGGAACAAGGATATACATAGACGAGGATTACACGTTCGGAAACAAGACGAAAAAGACTAAAACTATTCAGATGGGCCAAGAAAATAAGAGAAGAAGGGGAAAGAACGTGTCGGTGGTGGGAGAGAAAATAAGAATAAATGGAGTCTTCTATGAACTGACAGAGGAAGAAGGAGAGGAAAGGCTGAGGAAAGAAAAGTACAAAAAACGAAGAAAGGGCGAACAGGAGGGGAGGCAGGGAATGACAGTAGTGGTATGGAACACAGCAGGATTGATGAACAAGGACGGGGACTTCTGGGAGTGGGTGAAGGAACATGACATAATACTAATAGAAACGTGGCTAGAGGGAGATAAAGAAGGAATAATCAAGAGAAGAATGGGACAAGAGCACATAATGATAACGAAACCGGCGGAGAGGAGCAAGAAAAAGGGGAGAGCTAGTGGCGGACAGATGATTATGATAAGG